>MDKI01289039.1:0-69939 GCA_005239505.1 Nicotiana paniculata
AAATTCCTTGTCCAATTTGTATTTCGGACAAGCTTTGTAGTATTTGTTAAATTCTTAGAATTTCTCATGCACTTGTGACATCTGGTTCTGGGATGAGTTTGGAATGTATTTTATAAAAATGGAATACTAAACTGTCGTATTTACTTAGTGGATTCTATTCAGTTATCATGTAATAAAGTGAAAGGTAATGATTTCAAAAATGCTAAAACAGGAAATTTAACTTAACCATTTAATGATTGGCTTGCCTGACAGTGGTGTCCGGAGCCATCACGACCTTATGGATTTTGGGTCGTGTCAATTATCCTTTATAACATATTGAAAAATGACGTAGTTGTGAGATGAAAAACTTATTTTCAGTTTGATGTAGTTTATTTTTATGAATTTTGTGTATCTAACAATCAATTGTTCATGTTTTTAATCTACTAAACTTGAAGCAAAACGCATGCCATTTCTACATACTGATTATACACTCTTAATTATCTGATTATCAACTATTTGTCGAACATGCAAAATATATATGACCAAGGTGAAAAAAACAAGTTTAACCTAAAATGTAGTTATAGTGATTATAGATTCCCAATTTAGTCAATCATAAATTATTTGCAGAGTGCGAAAAAACTTATGAGCAATGTAAAAATAACGAGTTTAAACAAATAATGTAGATACATGTGTTGGGGAAAATGAATACAAACTCCCAATTTAGTCGATTGACAACTATTTTCCGAGTATGCAAGAACATATGAGCAATATGAAAATAACTATGGTGGCATAAAACTTATTTCCAAGACTATGGTGGATACACACTTGGTCATCCAAACATGACAACCAAATGAATCCCAATAACTATGTGAAGTTAGACCTAAAGTGAGGTGCCAACTACCTATCCAAAATTAGATAGAGAGTTTGGTATACAAAAGAAGGTAAGGTGAGCGTAGGTCAACTATACCAAAATGCACAAGTGAACCTAAATCAACTAAGTAGATGAGTTGGAAGTGCATCGTCCATATACAATAAGATCTACATCTAAAGCATATGTAGATTCTCTCATGGAGTATGTCACAAAATAGATGAATGTATAAGAGTCTATCTTTAATTTTTCTTTGACAATGGGTCCAAAGAAAGCCAAATTGAAGATAGTTATCAAAAGAACCCAAATATATGGGTGAGGTCGCTGCCCAAATGATGGACACTAGAATGTTGGTAGCCTGCAACATGTGTTGGTTATGTAACAGTGAATTGTAGAGTTTTGCATGTTTGACTTCTTGCTGTGAAGACTGAGTTGAGTAGTTCCAACTCCAGTTGTTGCCATATTTTTTCCTCTTTGTGACAGGAAGGAACATAGAAGGATGGTTATTTGATTGTAAGATGTGGAGTTTGTGGTTTTTGGCTGTCTATTTGAGGTGGTCATTCTAGACCATGCTTTAAACCATTGAAGTGCCCTCAGTGGAATGAGCACAAAGTGTACTTATACCACACACCGAAGGTAGGTCAATTGGTTGAGCATGACATATAGATAAGTACTTGTAAAAATAACATTGTGTTTGTGGAAAACCAAATCTTCCTGTTTCTTACTCTGCAGTACTGGGACTATACTAACCTAGAAAGCAAGTAAAATGATCAATGGCTACAAGCATGGATGTAATGTGAATTACACTCAAACCGATTCAATGTATTTCACGATTTTACAAATATGAGCGAGTTTCTGTTAATTAACCTCGGGTAATAATTCTATATTAACTTCTTTTGAAGACTAACAAGACTTCATAATTGAATTATCCCTAAAATAATAAAGAGATTAAGCACACCCGAGTATGGCTACCATTAGTTCAATCATATCCCTATGTAGAATCTACAAAGTGAGGGTTAACGACTCAAGTTATTCTTAATTAATCTTTTCGAACCCCAAATTATATTTTCTAAAATTAATTAGAAGTTAATGGGTGAATCCTACGGTTAGCTAATCCTTTTGAAAATATTAAGGAACAAGAATAATTAAAGTAACAATAACTCACAACATAATAAATAAAAATCACTCAATCCTTAAGCACAAATATATATTAATCCACGATTTAAATATAAACGTTCCAATAAAAAAAGAAGAATTGAAGCGAAGAAATGAAGAAATAAACATAAATGAGTAAGAAATTCTCAACCAAAAGCTTCAAATCTTAAAGACCGAAGTTTGTGTGAAAAAACCCTAGCTCCAATACTTGTGTTCTCTAGTTATGAGACTGAAAAATAAGCAAAAGATATTTTACAAATGAACTAGGTCGTGTATTAAAGGTATTGGAGCCAAAAATGTAAAATGACAAACGTGCCAAGAACTGAAGCGCGATCATCACATTTGTGAGGGAAAGTTTGCATTTATGAACCATGGATTTTCTGTTGATAATCGCATTTGTGATGGAGGACTTCACATTTTCAAAGGTTGACTGTGCGGTTTGACTTCACATTTTCGGGCCTTATTTCGCATTTGCGAACATTGTATGGCTAAGTTGGATTCACAATTACTATTCACATGTTCGCATCTGCGAATGTTGACTTTCAGGGTTGATGTAACGACCCGGCCGGTTGTTCCGTGAGATTAGCCCCATTTCACCTGTTTCTGCTTTATCACATGTTTCTTATCCTATTTATGTTGTGTTGGGTCGGTTGGTTCAGGTTCAGAGTGGTCGTGGTGAGAAGTGAGACACTTATTTTCTTAAAGTAGCCTAATAGTTGAAAAGTCAATCTGAGAGTTGACTTATTGGCAAACGACCTCAGAATGCAGATTTTATGGCTCGGATAGTTTTGTTAGGTGATTTGGGACTTAAGAGTGTGTTCGAATGAAATTTCGATGTCCGGTATAGAACTAGACTTGAATTGACGAAAGTTAGTTTTTGGCGATTTCCGGTCGGCAGTGGAAATTAGGCTATCGGGGTCGGAATGGATTTCTGGAAGTTGAAGTAGGTTCACAATGTCATTTTGGATGTTTGTGCAAAATTTCAGGTCAATCAGAGGTGTTTTGGTTGGGTTCGGCATCGTTGGCGAAATTTAGAAGTTTCAAAGTTCATAGGCTTGAATTTGATGTAATTTTGGTGTTTTTGTGTTGTTTTTGGTGTTTTGCAGGATCAACTAAGTATGAATGAGGTTATGGAATTTGTTGGTATGTTTGGTTGAGGTCCCGAGGGCCCCGGGTGAGTTTCGGGTGGTTAACAGATCGATTTTTGGTTTTGACACTTGGCTGGTTGCTGGTTTTTCTACAGCAGAGTTTTACTCTATGCATTCGCGGAAGAGGGATCGCATTTGCATAGAGTGTTTGGTGGAAGGGGGGCCAGTTTTTCAATGCATTCGCGGACGAAGGGGTGCGAACGCGGAGTGTTGAGCAGGGTGGCCATCGCAAACGCGGGTGTGTGTGTGTTCGCGTAGAGTTGTGAGCCTCTTGAGGACCCCCGACTTTTGGCCTATGCGTTCGCGGGTCAGGGGATGCGTTCGCGAAGGCCTGGGGGTAGCTGTGCTTTGCATTTGCGGGCTTGAAGCCACGTTTGCGTAGAGTTATATTAGGGGCTTGTTGGGTTGTTCTATGCGAACGCGGTCTTAGTGACGCGTTAGCGATGCAGAAAAATGAGCTGGGCAGAATGTTTTTATGTTCTGAACGGGGTTTTTTGGCCATAACCCAATATTCCATTAGAGAGCTCGGGAGAAGGAGTATTTGGGCGAGATTTTCAGTGTGATTCTTGTGGTAAGTATTTGTCAATCACTTTGGGTTTAATTTCATGAATTAGTCTTTATTTTTATAATTTTACTTGAGGAATCAAAGTAGAAATTGGGGAAAAATGGGAGGAAGAATTTGGGAATTACTTTTGATGATTTGAGTGGGAAATTGTGGTCCGATTTTGGTGTTCTTGGTATGCATAAAATCGTGGGAGGATGAGGATTCTAGTGATGTAATTTTATCGCATTATAAGATGTGGGTTCGGGGCTCGGGTTTGGCCGAATTTCGAGATTTTAGTATAAATTGATAGTTTTCGATTGGGTTGTGTTCCTTTAGCGTATGTTGATGATGTTAATCTGGTTTTGGTTAGATTCAGAGCAACCGGGAGCCAATTTGAGGGGCAAGAGCATCGCGGATTAGTGTTGTGGCCCGATAGAGGTAAGTAATGGTTATTAATCTTGTCCTGAGGGTATGAAACCCCAGACTTCATATATTTCACTATTTTTAAAATGGCGCACATGTCGGATGACGAGTATGTGGCGCGCACTAATTTTTGGATTGGGCTTCGTCCTCTCCGCGACAACTATTGAGTTGCGTGTTTTACTCTAAATTATATGTTAAATTGTGTTCTACAGACTATTGCTATATTTGGGCTATAAGCCGTGTTTGGGGCATCGTGCCGACTTGTTTGGACATCTTGGGGGCTTTTTACTGCTTTTTCCTCACTGTTGATTTATGATTTACACTCAGTCATATTGTGCTTACTGTTTTAGAAACTCAACCTTGTTTACACTATTTTAAGATATAAAAAAAATGATGTTTTGGGTTGAGTACCCCGTTTTACAGATACGCCCGAGGGGCTTTGAGAGGTTCTGACTGAATGAGGTCTAGGGCCTGATTTGTGAGGATATGATACGCCATGAGGTGGCTTGATATTAGCGCTTGGGCTGAAGGAGCCCCTCCGGAGTCTGTACACACCCCCAGTAAGTGTAGGTACCTACTGAGTGCGAGTGTTGAGTGCCGAGTGATGAGTGATTGGGCAGCATGAGTGACAGCGAGGTTTCCCGAGGGGCTGATACTGAGTGGCTATGAGGTGCTGAGTGATGATCTGCCCGAGGGGCGATTTATGATTCATGTTTTTTCCCGAGGGGCTACTTAGGATTTATTTCATTTTTTTACAATAAATCCTTCAGTTATTTTTATTTCTGAAATTGTTGGAAACCATATTTTTCAAAGGATTTTTCTAAAGTTGGTTTTAAGGCATGATGATTTCATATATCACTATGTATATACTGTTGAAAATAAAGAAGGCTGTGCATATTGTGAACTGATGATATTGATTTTTATGTGTTTCTTGCCACTTAGACTTGATTTATTTTCATTACTACTGAGTTGGCGTACTCACATTACTCCCTGCACCCCTGTGTGCAGATTCAGCTGCTGATACTGAGCGTTAGCCATCTATTCCTTGCGGAGCCAGCGTTCTGGATATAGAGGTAGATGTTCAGCGTCCGCAGCATCTCTGTTTTCCCTTCTTTTGTTGTATCTAGCTATTCGTTTGGAGGTTTTGTATTATAATAGTAGACTTGTTTGGTATATTTCTTAGATGATCATGACATGTTGACTCCGAATTTTGGGATGGTTTAGACTATTTAGCTGTTTATTTTGCCTAATGAATTCAGTAATTCTATATACTTTATGAAATGTTGAAAACGGCTGGGATTTTAGAAAGAAACTGTAATTTTGTGATTGTGGGCTAGCCTAGTTCCACGATAGGCTCCATCACGGCCGGTTTAGGATTTGGGGGTTGTGACAGTTGACTTAGTATTTGCGAGCTACTGCTCGCATTTGTGATGCTGAGGCCGATTTCAAGATTTCTGCTTTTGAGCCCCTTTTTGACTTGTGTTCTCTTGGCTTCTTTCCGGTCAGTTCTAAATCACATAAACCTATAAAATAGAAGTAAAAAACATTAAACACACTAGTTTATGAATCACATATAGCAAAAATCTAAGATTAAAGACGAAATAAGTTGTTAAATTACCAACTTATCAACCCCCATACTTAAACAATTGGTTGTCCTGAAGCAATCAAAGAAAATCTCTTCCATGTAATCAACTCAATAGTGCAACAATATCATATCAAGTCCAAAAGGGCTACTTTAGGCACAAACAAAATGATTTTGATTGGTACCAACAATTAATCCAAAGCATATGAATCATCAAAAACTTCTCATAAATTTCATTACACTTAAAGTGCTCAAACACTATGTTGATCAAAGTAGCAATTAAGTCATGACACTAAAGCTTCAATATTTGTCTCCTTGTCACAAATAACTTTCCCTTGTTCATGAAAATGAGATTAAATTCACAAATCAAATCTCATGTGCCCTCACACTTAAGAGAGAATCCCACACATAAATTGAAATTTAAAATATCAATGGGATATCAAATGGAAAGAATTATCTCTCTCTCACAATGTCTTCATGTATTTCTCCATTAATATAGACAAATTTGGTTCAAAATCATTTAGAACTTAAAAAGTTGTAATTTAGGTTTTTGGTTAAGGTAGGGCACAATTTTTATTAGAGTGACTCAAAACCTCCTTAAGCACTACAATTTTCAACAATCAAAGTACATTCCCTTCAAGAACTTTTCCACTCTTTCTTCATTTTTCATTTCATCACATAGTCTTCCATTTATTAATAATTTCTTATTTTTTCTTCTTTATTGTTCTTTCTTACTTTGTTTTTAATAAAATTAAGGAAGGTTCCACTATATTTCTTTTATTACCTTTCACCTTTTAAGCAGCTTCCACATCACAACTTTTTCAACCTTCACCCCTAAACTTAGGCTACTAACCTATGCTTACACTTTCAATGTACTTAGGAATGTAGGATGCCAAAAGGTAGATCAATAAAGAACGAACAGTTAAATCTTGTAACATGGTTTCCAAATAAAAATTTAAAGGCTCAAAAAGAGTTTACTAGGGAAAATATGCAAGGGTAGGAAATTTAAGGCATAATAACGGTCTAAGGAAGGCCTAACATCATTTTTCAAACCATGTTAGTCTAGGATTTCTCCTTGAGGAATATTACAGGCAAGTTCTAGACTACAAATAATGCAAAAGAATTCATAATAGATCTCACCACACTTGGCACATGAAAACTCGAGTAGAATAAAAATAATCAAAATTCAATTGAAACCAATGAGCTCAAAGAAGTCACATATAGCCTAAGAGACAGACTATTTAGTGAATCAAAGAGCCAAAATTTGAGTCTAAAAGCCACGACAATGATCTTTAATTCAATCATTTTTCTTTTCCAAGATCAAGAACTCATATGCCGAGGTTTAAATCATGTTGGTACCCTGAAAGCCACAAATTAACCAATGGGCATAGCCCCAACTCATACCACTTATTCTCCTAAATTAACAAAAACTATATCTAAACTACAATACTAATTCCCTTTAAAAAGTCTCCTAGCTATCAATCATTGGGAAAAGTCGACACTATAATTTACCAAAAATTACCTAGTTCAAAAGAAAATTGGCATCCTCGGAAAATGAACCATGATACAAAGAAAACAAGGATATTGCCAACAAAATAAAATATACTAGTGTTAAAAGCTAATAAACATCAAGTTAATAAAACATGCTAAAAAATCAAGTAAATAAAACATAATATATATACATATATAAAAAAATCAAGAAGCTAGTAAAAATACTAATACAACACATCACATAAAAACAAAAATATCAATCTACCATATCAATATTTATACAAGAAGCCACCCCAACTAGAAATGTTGCAATGTCCTCAATACAACTAAACAATATATAGTAATGGTGGAAAGTGCTCCCTGAATACTGCATCAAGTGTTCTCCTTGTTGTCGGACTCAGTCGCAGTCTATTCCTCTTCCTTGCACCAATGAGCTGGAGCATCATCATCATCTTCCGGCTCGATTGATGGCGCTGACTCTTGAGTCAGTAGAACTTTCCATATCCCCTTCACACCCTTCCACATGTGGGTGAAGAATTTATCTCTCTTCTTCTCCCTCTTCTTCATCCTGGTGTGTGCATTTTCCAGCTTGGCATGAGAAGTACTCAAAGTAAAGTGCGTTGAGGCCAAATTAGTGTATGCTTTCTCAAGCTTCTTAAGGTGATCCAACTACTTATTCTGATCAACAAATACTTTTGAAATTCTTTCATTGAAATGAATACAGAAGGTCTCTCATATTTTTCCCCAGGTCCCTGTGGAAGTCCAACTTACTAGGTCATGAATCTACCGCATTTCCTCATAAATCATAGAAAATCATACTCTTGTAGAAAATTATGGATGGCTAAACTGGTCGATCTGAGAAGAAGATCCCATCTTAATCTTTTTTCATTCCATGGTGCCCTCTCCCTTTTTTTCTTCAATTGAGAAATAGGCTTTCCCGAATCTATCCAGTTGTCTTTCGAATCCTCCTCAACACCTTGAAGGTAGCACAAGTCAGTAATAAGAGATGGGAACATCATTGATTGACCATTCTACCTCATATTGTCCCTCAGCCCATTAAGGAAAATTGCACCAACATTAAGCCGAATATCATCCAGAATGGAAGCGATCATTTGATCTTTCATTGTTGGTACATTCTATATATTCCCCATAGGAGAGATGTGGCTGCATATCATAGCTAGCCATATCTTTAATTCGGTAGTGAATACTTTAGATGTGATCCATATCTTTTCAGCCGTCCATGGAACATTCGCACCCGGGCATAATTTGGAGACCAATCACTAGCTTGAGACACAATCTTTCTCATGGAATAGTTCCATTTTATGGTCATGCCGATTATAGATTCGATTCACACCTTCATATTTGATATTTACCATTTTTCCATGAATCCTCATGATTGGGTTTTTTAACTTGATGGCTGGAAGATTAACATAGAATTCTGTAAAGACCCGTAAAAATTTTATGCCTAAAAATAATGCCCAAATAGGTCCCCCGTGTTGATATAACTGTAGAAATTTTTAAAATGGACCCTTCTTGAGTAAAAAGTAACTCGGGACTCAAAAGATAAAATTTTCCATATTTGTGCAGGTCTGCGGTCCACTATGCGATCGCAGATCAGGTATGCGGACCGCATAGTGGTCGTATACTTGGACAGTTTGCTGTCCATTTTGAGGACATCTATGCGGCCTAGAATGCGATCGCATTTCACGAATACGGGCCGCATAGTTTTTGCATTCTTGCACCTCCATTATTGCGGAGGAGGTTATGCGATGCACTATGCGATCACATAACAGGTATGCGGACCGCATAGTGGTCACATACCTGGCAGTCCGGCTTCCTTTTGGCCCACTTTGAGGGCCATTTATGCGACATCAATGCGGACCGCATAGCAAGAATGCGATTACATTCCTAACCGCATTTATGCTTCGGGGCTCTTAAAATTATAATTTTATACCCAACCCCCAGTTCATTAAAACACTTACCCCCTTCCATTTTAGCCATTTTGTGAACAAAATAGAGAGTGGGAAGAGAGAGTTCTTGAGAGAGAAGGTTTCATCTTCACCAAAAAAAATTGATTCTTCACCATAACTCCGACCTGGAAGTTATTAAGTAATTGTCATCTTCTTCACCATAAGAGGTAAGTCTTCACCCCATTTTCCTAAATTTTCAGGTTTTGGTTAAAAATGGCACACACATAAATTTATTTTTGAAGATAAAAGCCGATACCTTGCATGCATGTAAGTTAAACTGTATAGTCTAGTAAAGGGAAATGAGTTTGGGTAATTATTCACAAAAAAAGGGTTAGTAATCTAAGGGGTCACATAGCGTTCGATAAAATGCCTAAATGAGTTCGAATTATGTTTATGATTCCTAATTCTAAGTGAAATATGTCACATTGTGGAATAGATTGACGGTGCTAGACGGTCCGCTGATTTGTGATAAAAAAATTAAAGGGGAATTCTGATTCACGGTATGTATGAATAACTTTAATCTTTGAAGAGTTACCTTGTTGGTGTCCAAGCACACGGTATGAAATTCTTGCTTGAGAATATGTGAATTGATTGTCCTACTGTATCGAGGTGTACGAGTTCATTCTCTAATTTTTCTTAAGTCGATTACCATGCTAATTGAGATTATGAATGAAAGAATGTTGAAGTACCCTAATGTGGGAATGTATCTAATTGCTAAGGGCCGAGTGTGGCAAATGATGAAAAGAAACTGTGGATTGATTTAATTGAGTTAAATAGTAATGGCAACACCATACATGAAATTACTGTTTGGTAAGGATTATTTGCCTTTATTTCATATAGTTGTTGGTTAATATGAACTTATGTTCTTGGTGCTGAAGATCCATGTGATAAAATTGTTGGTTGTTGTTACTATCAAATGTCATTGTACAGTGGGATCGGGTTGCGCGCCGCAACACGAAGTAATAAGGGTGAAGAGGTAATAAGGGTGAGATGTGAATGTATGGTCGATCGGGTTGCGCGCCGCAACAAATGAGCAATTGAAATGAGTAACTGTGAAATCTTCATTTGTGATTTTCTGTATATTCGTGTGGTACTTGTATGGTTACCCTGACTGTTTTCTAATTCTGTAGTGTTTGGTTCTACTTAGAATAAACTTTTTTCATACATACTAGTACTATTAAACGATACTAACGTCTCTTTTGCCGGGGGCGCTACATTTTTTATATCGATGTAGGTGGTTCCACAGCAGGTAGCTCAGACCGCCGATAATGGTGCTTCCCCTTCATACCTTCAGCAGATCCGGTGAGCCCCATTTCCTCTCGGGGCCGTGTGTGGTCTATATCATCTCTTTTGCATATGTTATGTCTTCTAAGGTATAGCCGGGGCCTTGTTGCCGGTAAGTATTGTGTAAACCCTTAATACTCTTAGAGGATCCGTAGACATGATGTGGGTTGTACATATATGTATTTTGGGGAATAAATGTGTTTACTAGTAATTGTGGTCCAAATCGGAATTATTGTATGTTTTGTGATTATCAAATGTTGAAATAATAAAGGATGAAATGAACTCAAGTAGCATATTCGTGCTTAAACTCTAAATTTGTAATTCATGTGGAATAATGTATATTGTAAATACGGGGTAACGCGTTGTGCAGGAAAGGCAATCCAGGTCCGCTTGACCGGGATCATCCGGTTGGGCGCCGGTCTAGTTCCTTGGTTTTGGGGCGTGACAAACTTGATAGCAGAGCCTAAGGTTTTAAAAGTGTCCTAGGATGTCTCGGAACGTGTATAGTAGAGCCCTTCTTATCGTTGTGTTTTCGACCACATCTATAATTAGGGGGCTGTATGGACACTTAGTAAAATACCCTTTCATTGTTACTCTGTATCGTGCGATGAAGTGGAAGGTGAGAAAATCTTTATCTAACTCGTGCATTGTCCCAATTTTCAGTAAATAGCACCCAAGAAGAAGGCTCGACTCGGCCCAGAGGCCAATGCCACCCCAGGAGTGGCCACAAGTTCTCCAGCTGGTGGTGCCGGTGTCAATGATTCCCCAACCACAAGCCAGCCCAACTCCTTCACTCCAGGCCAGACTATTCTTGTTCCTGCTCCAGCGGAGGGTGCTGAAATCCCTCCCACTGATGTTCCTGATCCTTCCTCTATCCCAACTTCCGGTCCCGATATTTCTGATGGGGACCTCAGGGGAGCTATTCAGATGTTGACTCAGCTAGTGGCCTCCCAGGCCCAAAGATCTCATGCTGCCCCTGCGACTTCTAGCAAGCAAGGGGATTCTTCAGTTTCTAGAGTCAACCAGTTTCTGCGGTTAGCCCCTCCAGAGTTCACAGGAACCAACCCAGAGGTAGATCCTCAGGACTTTATAGATGAAATGTACAAGACTCTCTGGGTTTTGAAGGCTACAGAGACATAGGGGGTTGAGTTGGCTTCCTATCGGTTAAAGGGAGCGGCGCATTTGTTGTTTGAGATGTGGGAGGGTTCCCGTGGGGAGGGGAGCCCTCCGACAAAGTAGGATGAGCTTGTTAATGCCTTCATGGATCATTTCTTTCCTTCCGAGACTATGGCAGCCCGTGCTGTGGAGTTTGAGGTCCTTAAGCAGGGCAACATGAGTGTGTGGCAGTACCCACATGGAGTTCGTGCGCCTGTCAAAAATATGCGATCCACATGATGCCGACTATGGAGGCCTGAGTTCGACGGTTTGTTCAGGGCCTTGGTACCATGGTTGTTAATGAAGCTGCTATAGATGCCTTGCATTCAGATATGAATTATGGGAAGATCGTGGGATTCGCCCAAGCCATAGAGGCTCGGAAGTTGAAGATAAGGATGGAGAGAGAGTGTGGTAGTAGGGCCCAGTTAGCGGGAAACCCTGGAAGTTCAGTTGCAGGGGGTAGATCAACCCTTGGGAGAGGGTCACCAGGGCCATCCCAGTCCTATGCTCAGTCCTCAGCCGGTGCCCTGCCATCAGGGCACACTTATCAGCAGGGAGGTCGCTTTGGACCAGGTTCAGATGGCAGGAGGTTCCATCTGTCAGGTCGTTCAGGTGGAAGGTTACAGCAGCATCGGAGGGCCCCATGCCCCAAGTGTGGGAGGTTTCATTCCGAGCCTTGTTACTTGGATATACGCTAGGGCCGGATCATGTGCAGCAGACAATGGAAAAAGTTAGAGTCATTCAAGAGAGGATGAAAACTGCTCAAAGTCACCAGAAATCCTATGTGGACGTTCATCGTAGGGATTTGGAGTTTCAAGTAGATGATTGGGTGTTCTTGAAGATATCCCCCATGAAGGGAGTAATGCGGTTTGGGAAGAAAGGGAAATTGAGCCTTAGGTATGTCGGGCCGTATCGGATCGCTCAAAGGATAGGACATGTGGCTTATAGACTGGAATTTCCCCCTGAAATGTCATTAGTGCGCCCGGTGTTTCATGTGTCCATGTTGAAGAAGATGATTGGGGATCCATCTGCCATTGTGTCGGTTGAGACGGTTGAAATTAATGAAGGATTGTCATATGAAGAGGTTCCAGTCGCTATTCTTGATAGGCAGGTCCGTAGATTGAGGAACAAAGAGATTACTTCTGTTTAAGTGTTATGGCGAAGTCAACAAGTCGAGGAAGCCTCATGGGAAGCGGAAAATGAAATGAAAGAGAAATACCCCCATTTGTTTGAATAAGTTCGGTAATGGTTTGAAAATTGTCATCCCTAAGCAATTATATGTTTTGTCAAATTTTGTGCAAAAGCACCCCATTTTCCCCCTAAACTGCCCTACTATTGTAGTTGTGCCATATTTGTGTATGTTGTAATTATTTGGGTAATGTGCAACTCCTTGAAGTAGGATAAATTATGTGCAATTCATGTGATAGTTAAATGATATGCAAGTTTGTGGTGTTAACTGAAATAGGTATAGCATGTTGGAGTAATTGAATTTCATACGACTTGTTGATGTAACCTAATTATATGTGAATTGATGGAGTGACTGGTAATGTGTAGAATTGGTTAAACATGTATTCCGGGGGCTCTCTGACAGGCGGATAGGCTTATACTCAAAAGAAACTCTGGCGAAATTTCTAGAAATTATCGGAGTTAGTGAAAATTTGTGGGTTAGTTTATTTTGTGTTTTTCTTACTCTTGTGATTCCCCGATCCTCATTCGAGGACGGATGATTTTAAGTGGGGGAGAATGTAAAGACCCGTAAAATTTCATGGCTAAAAATAATGCCCAAATAGGTCCTCGTGTTGATATAACTGTAGAAATTCTTAAACGGACCCTTCTTGAGTAAAAAGTACCCCGTGACTCAAAAGATAAAATTTTCTAGATTTGTGCAGGTGTGCGGTCAACTATGCGATCGCAGATCAGGTATGCGGACCGCATAGTGGTCGCATACTTGGACAGTTTGCTTTCCATTTTGAGGACAGCCATGCGGCCTATAATACGATCACATTTCACGAATGCGGGCCGCATAGTTGTCGCATTCTTGCACCTTCATTTTTGCGGGCCGCATAGTTGTCGCGATCGCATAACAGGTATGCGGACCGCATATTGGTCGCATACCTGTGCAGTCCGACTTCCTTTTGGCCCATTTTGAGGGTCATTTATGTGACATGAATGCGGACCGCATAGCAGGAATGCGACCCCCAGTTCATAACAACACTTACCCCTTTCCATTTTAACCATTTTTTGAAAAAAATAGAGAGTGGGAAGAGAGAGTTCTTGAGAGAGAAGGTTTCATCTTCACCAAAAAAAAAAATTGATTCTACACCATCATTCGGGCCTGGAAGTGATTGAGTAATTGTCATCTTCTTCACCATAAGAGGTAAGTCTTCAGCCATTTCCCCAAATTCTAATGTTTTGGTTAAAAATGGCACACACATAAATTGATTCTTGAAGATAAAAGCCGATACCTCACATGCATGTAAGTTATACTCTATAATCTAGTAAAGGAAAACGAGTTTGGGTAATTATTCACAAAAATGGGGTTAGTAATCTAAGGGGTCACATAGCGTTCGATAAAATGCCTAAATGAGTTCGAATTATGTTTATGGTTCCTAATTCTAAGTGTAATATTTCACATTATGGAATAGATTGACGGTGCTAGATGGTCAAGTGATTTGTGATAAAAAAAATTAAAGGGGAATTCCGATTCAAGGTATGCATGGCTAATTTTAATATTTGTAGAGTTACCTTGTTGGTGTCCGAGCACACGGTATGAAATTCTTGGTTGAGTATATGTGAATTGATTGTCTTGATGTGTCGAGGTGTACGAGTTCATTCTCTGACTTTTCTTATGTCTATTACCATGCTAATTGAGATTATGAAGGGTGATTTCTTGTGCTTATCCTATCATGTGTAAGGTTCGTTAAATGTTCAAATATGTCGATATGGTAGTATGTTATACTAAATGAAAGAATGTTAACGTACCCTAATGTGGGAATGTATCTAATTGCTAAGGGCCGAGTGTGGGAAATGATGAAAATAAATAGTGGATTGATTTAATTGAGTTAAATAGTGATGGAAACACCACACATGAAATTACTGTTTGGTATGGATTATTGTGCCTTGATTTCATATAGTCGTTAGTTGATATGAACTTATGTTCTTGGTGATGAAGATACCTATGATAAAATTGTTGATTGTTGTTACTATCAAATGTGATTGTACGGTGGGATCGGATTGCGCGCCGCAACACGAAGTAATAAGGGTGGAGAGGTACTAAGGGTGAAATGTGATTGTACGGTGGGATCGGGTTGCGCGCCGCAACATAAAGTAATAAGGGTGGAGAGGTAATAAGGGTGAGATGTGAATGTACGGTGGGATCGGGTTGCGCTCCGCAATAGATGAGCAATTGAATTGAGTAACTGTGGAATCTTCATTTGTGATTTTCTGTATATCCGTGTGGTACTTGTGTGGTTACCCTGACTGTTTTCTAATTGTGTACTGTTTGATTCTACTTAGAATAAACTTTTCTCATACATACTAGTACTATTCAACGATACTAACGTCCCTTTTGCCGGGGGCGCTACAACTTTTATATGCATGTAGGTGGTTCCACAGTAGGTAGCTTAGACCGCTGATAGTGGTGCTTCCCCTTTATACGTTCAGCAGATCCGGTGAGCCCCTTTTCCTCTTGGGGCCGTGTGTGTATCATCTCTTTTGTATATGTTATGTCTTCTAAGGTATAGCTAGGGATTTATTGCCGGCAAGTATTGTGTAAAACCTTAATACTCTTAGAGGCTCCGTAGACATGATGTGGGTTGTACATATATGTATTTCGGGCAGTAATTGTGTTTACTAGTAATCGTGGTCCGAATCGGAATTATTGTATGTTTTGTGATTATCAAATGTTGAAATAATAAAGGATAAAATGAACTCAAGTAGTAGATTCGTGCTTAAACTCTAAATTTCTAATTCATGTGGAATAATGTATATTGTAAATACGGGGTAATGCGTTGGGCAGGAAAGGCAATCCAGGTCTGCTTGACCGGGATCATCCGGTTGGACGCCGGTCTCGTTCCTCGTTTTTGGGGCGTGACAAAATCGATCACCCATTGTTCATTTTCTTTGCAAGGCTTAGGGGAAAAACAGGTCCATTCCATGGCCACAAGCCTCTGATGGGACTCGAGAAGAAATTTTGGGACCTTTTCCAGCAATATACAATTTCTAGGAGAAACTTCTTCGTAATCAACTCAATATAGTACCGTTCCTGGCATTCCAATGAAAAGAAACGGTGTTAGTCATAGTTCTCCTCCACTTCCAAAGAGTTTTCATGTGCGCTTTTGTCAGAGTTAGAGCTTATTTTTAGCTTATAGTACCTGTAAACAAAGTTTTGGAGTAACGTGGTATGGAGGTAAAATACATCGAAAAATGAGTTCAATATGCCAAAGAAATAATTGGACTTACAAAACCCAACCTTAGAAAAAATTTGAAGATTCTCAGTTCAGGAGAAGTCTGCTCTCTGACGTCGCATGTGACATTTTCCTCGCAATTCCGAAGGTAGCAGACATTTTCACAGTTTGCAATTGTGATGATATATTTGCAAATTCAAAGGATGCTAGCCCTAACAATGTTCACAATTGCGCGCACCTCTTCGCAAATGCGAAGAAGCCATCGTAATTGCGATCTTGACGTCCCCAGCAGCCTCACTCACAGAACAGTCCCAATCCCCAAGAATTTCGAATAAAGGCACACTTTCTGAGAACCTAATCAGTGTTTAGGAATAAAATCAAGTAATAAAATTCACACACAACCACATTTTGAATAAAGATTTAATGATTCGGCCAAGAATCTCATTCAGGCCTTTCATCGAAAGCTCAGGCACAAAATTCATTTCACATTTTAACAAGCTGTGGATACTCAGACATCCCCATTTTGTAAGGAACGAAAGAAGCTCATACTCGCAACCAAATTCAACCAGAAATTACAACACGATTGAAGATATTCTTCAAATAAATTTTTCATAGAAGAGAAGAATAAATTTGAACCCTAGTCTTTGAGAGCACAAGGAGAGAAGAATAAGAAGAAGAAGAAGAAGAAGAAGAAGAAGAAGAAGATGTTATATAACATAAAGGGCACAAAATTAAGCTTTCATACCTGGATGCTTGCAATTAGGAGTGAGAATGAGGGAGTTTCAAAGTTGAGAGAGTGAGGAAGATGAAGGTCGTTTAATTTTTGAGAGCCCAAAAATTTTCCGACTTCTATTCAAACTGAAGCATAGTTACCCATTTAAGACCTCTGATGTCACAATTGCGAAATGGAAAATTTCAGAAGAGGTTGCAATTGAGACCCTATCTTCAGTTTAGCGACCGATCAGATGACCGCAATTGCGAGAAATTTTTCACAAATGCGACAACAGAGGCCTGAACCTAATTTTTCCTCATTTCCCAATCTCCTTACTTTTTATCCCAACACTTTCACACTTCTTGAAAGTTGGTAGATTGATTAAAAATAATAAAATAAACTATTCTTAAAAGAAAAATTGAAAAAAAAATGAAAGTATTAAATATAACTAAAAATTTTAAAATGATGGGTTGCCTCCCACCAAGCGCCACATTTAACGTCGTGGCACGACACTTACCAACTTCATCACTTTTCTCGCCACATGGAGGATATGAATGGGGAACCTAACTTGCACTCAAGTTTGTGACCACGAGCAACGTGGGGTGGTAAGTAGATAAAAAAGCCAGATGCCATTTGCTTCATTTTGCATTTATTGTCTTTCATGTCCTTTTGCATATCTTGCATCCATGTCAGGAATGTCGTTTTGCCTTCTTGAACTTTCAAACTGTAAGATGTACGGCCTTGTCTCTCTTTTTTGCACTCCCTAATTGACTCATGTAGTTTAATTCCCATATCACCATACAATTCCAATTTTGAGAAACACTTGGAATGTGACATCAAGCCGCCAAATTGCAATTCTTTCATGATTTTGACATCCTCTTGGTCCCCCGAACTAGAGTCAAATTCCACCATCTTTTCAAATACATCGATTGATTCTAATTTCATATTTTTCTTGGTATCACTAACATGGACGAATTTGGTTGGCAGATGTTCAATTCTTGATTCCTCGAGATAAAGCTCACTTTCTTCCTCGAACTTGGACTTTTCTTGAACTTGTTTACCCTAAATTCTAGATAACAATTAAACTTATATTGTGGTTTTAAGGATATGTGATTTCACCCAATACCAATTGATAAATAAGAAAGTAAATGACTAAATTGAATTATAAAATAAACCAAACTAGCGTATAAGCTGAACCTCGACCGGGAATTGAAGTAATCTCGAGGTGATAGTGTAAGAGCAATAAAGGATGAACAATTATGATGAAAAGTAAGCTGAACAATAAGCAAGAAAGAAAATGATTGAATAGCCTTTTTCTTAGTGAACCGTGATCATTACAAATGAATAGATCCCTAATTAAGGTATACTTCTAATTACAGAAATAAATCGTACAAATAACTGATTAACTGCTATAGATTTGATCCATTCTGAGATTCACGCCACGATCCTCGACCAATCATGAATATCTCGCTTGTTCTATTACTAAGTTATCCCAATATTATTGGAAGTCTATCTCTTATAGGCCTTGATTGATACTGACCTCGATCTACAAAGAGGCTTTTATTTCGAACTCAATGTCTTAGCTCTTCGATGCAACATCCCAGTCTTGATGAAATAGGGAAATCGGGTAGCCCCGATTTCTACCGTATACAGATAGTCCCCTCATTTCTTGGAATGTGATGAAAAAACAAATTGAGCCTCTTAGCAGACTTGGTCTTGGCCCATAAGGAGGAAACCGAGCTGAATGAGAAGGTAACTATTCTTTTGAAAAAATACGGGTTCGATCCAAGGGTGGAAGCTAACATTTTGATGTCATGGTTGCAGCAAAATATTGAGAAGATCGAGCTATTATGGGAGGAGGTCGATCAAGCTAAAGCTGAATACCATATGTGGAAGGAAGTTATGAACCGCTTTGCAGTGGAGAAAGAGACCACCTTGGCTCAATTTCCAGCGGCCAAAGTCCAACTTCGGAGTGCTAGGGAGAAATGCTCGATTCAGGCCCAGAGGGCAAGAAGCTCGAGGTTGAGCTTGTTGAGGCCAAAGCTGCGGCCAAAAAAATAAAGGCCGAGGCTAATAAGTCAGTAGCCATATATCTGGATGATATCGAGGCTTCTCAAGCATAGTTGAGGGAGGTCGTC
The DNA here is from genome assembly GCA_005239505.1 of Nicotiana paniculata. NCBI lineage: Eukaryota > Viridiplantae > Streptophyta > Magnoliopsida > Solanales > Solanaceae > Nicotiana > Nicotiana paniculata. The sequence continues at coordinate 18,856 of MDKI01289039.1, forward strand.
GATCGAGCGTAGTGGACTGCTAATCTTGCCAAATACAAAGCCTCGAGAGATACCCTCGAGGAGATCCATGCTCGAGGCTTTGATCTTTTTGAGGAGATAGCACAGGCAAAAGTGCATGAAGTTGATGCTTGGTTGTTGGCCTCATCCGATGTTGATGACAATGAAGGCAGCAAGAGTGGATTCGATAATGGTGAGGGGCTCGAGGAAGCTACCCCCGAGAAAGGAGTCACCCCCGAGCATAGCTAGGACTCTTGTACTTTTTTCTTTTCTTTTTTGTAGGACCCTTATCGGTATTTTGTAAATACTCTTGTTCAGGTATATAAAAATATTTGCCCTTTGAATTTCTTCTCAATTGTTTCCTTGTGATAATTTCAAACCGTCTTTGTGCCTTGAAATTTTTTTGCATACTTTATAATATATTTAAGACTTTAGTTTTGGGCAACTTGACCGAAGTCGCACCAATACTGATTTCATAGTCAAGTTTGAGTAGAACTCAAACTTGAAGTAATACAACACTTAGGTTGGCATTGAGTTCAAACAGATTATCGAACTGTAGTCGAGAAAGTTTTTACTCGAGCTCGAAGTAGTGAAACCCTTAAGTTTGAATTGGGTGAGAACGTATTCTCAAACTCCAAAATGTAATGGCCCTTAAGGCTCTTTGAATTGGGCCGATATGGCCTTAGAAGAATGGCGTTTTTCCCTTTCCGGCTTAAAGACTTTATGAGGATTTTATTATGCCTTAGCGTGAATTTTTTACCAATTGGGTTTTTGAGGGTTTAATATTGATTGAAACCCCTTCACTTTTTATGCCTTAGCACAAATTTGTATTTAAAAAATTCGATACCTCTGAAGGTTTTTCGAGGGCTGATATTATCGAAGTCCTTTGATTATTTTGTCGAGGGTAGCCTTTTTTAACCGATTTTCAAAGCATTCGAATGACTTTTTTTATTCTGGGATTCGAATGTCTCCGAGCCACACTAGTTTGGCCGTAGCCTTTGGGAATGCCTCTTAGGCTCATTTTGCTAATAACACTTTCAAAGTGTTAGTCACCGAGAATGGTGGCCTTGGCCTATAAATCGAGGATTTCCTCTTTGAGGTCTTACGGTTTCGAAGTTAGATAATTCGAACATGTTGATTTTTGACGGCAGTCCTCGAGTATGGGGTTGATCGTTTGAGGTGTAGTTGTACTTGGCCCTTGAACCAGTTTTCACAAGAAACCATAAGTATGGAGCTTGTAAAGTAGAAACTTTCATTAAGGCACGAGATATCACGTAAGGAAAAGTACTTCATTGAATAGTTCATACATGCATACATGTTTTGACATTAGGGCTCAAATAATCTAAACGGATTCAGTCGACCGTTTGGCCCGTTACAAAGTTTTCCTACCGAGACCCCTTTGAAACGAAGTTTTTTCCTTCAAAATATAACATCTGAGGGTGATGCCCCCTATTATTTGAGGTTCATTGTAAAGAGAGGAACCTTGGATACTCTAAGTCATCACGAACAAAGGTTTCCTCGTTAAAAACCTTGCCGAAAAAATCCATTTGGGACAAAAAATCAGGCGAAGGGAAAAAGAGTACAACACGTGCTTTAAGGTCCTAATATCTTCTTGCTTGATGAGAACTTCGATAAATTCACTCGAACACCTGAAAATAAGTTAGTGTAAAATGTAAATTAAAATTGGAGAAAGTCATACCTCAACAATAATATCGTTTGAGTAGTGAGATATTCCAATTGATTGGTAGTTGCTCGCCGTTTATCATGCCAATCTTGTAAGATCCCTTTCCAACAATATCGAGGACTTGATACGGTCCCTCCCAATTTGGGACAACTTTTCCTTCATAAGGGTCTTGAGTGTTGAGGGTGACTTTTCTTAGGACCATGTCCCCGATTCTAAAGTGGTGAAGGTTGGCCCTTCAATTATAATACCTTTTGATGCGTTGTTTTTGCACGTCCAGTCGAATGAGTGCGACTTCTCATTTCTCATCTAATAAATCGAGGCAAGTATCCATAGCCTCGTGATTTGATTCTTCCCATGTGTATCAAAATCTAGCGCTTGGTTCCCCGACTTCAACAAGGATCAAGGCTTCGTCGTCGTATACTAAGGAGAACGGTATTGCCCCCATACTGGATTTTGGCGTTGTTCAAAATCTAGCGCTTGGTTCCCCCACTTCGACCGGGATCAAGGCTTCGGTGTCGTATACTAAGGAGAACGGTGTTGCCCCCATACTAGACTTTGGCGTTGTTCGGATTCCAGCGCTTGGTTCCCCGACTTTGACCAGGAATTTCTCTCTATTTTCCCTAGGCGTCGTTCAACCTTTTCTTTAGATTCTGAATAATGGTCATGTTTATCGATTCGGCCTATCCATCTCCACTAGGATGATATTTTATTAAAATCCTCTTTATTTTGTGATCTTCGAGAAACATTTTTACTTTGCTGCCGATAAATTATTTTTCATTGTTGCATACAATCTCGACAAGTATCCTGAATCATCATATGATGTGATCCCAGATGAAGTCTATGATTTCTTTTTCTATGACTTTATCGAAGGTCCGTGCTTCAACCCATTTAAAAAAATAGTCAGTCATGAATAAAATTAACTTAGCTTTACCTGGGGCTGCTGGCAGAGGACCGGCGATATCCATCCCCAATTTCATAAATGGCCATGGGGACAGGACCAAATAAAGTTGCTACGGGCTGGTGTATCATTGGTGCATACCTTTGACACTTATCCCATTTTTGAACGAATTATTTAGTGTCTTTCTCCATATTGTCCTAATAGTATCCAGCTTTGATGATTTTGTGAACTAGTGATTCGGCACCGGAATGGTTCCCACAGGTACCACCGTGAACTTCTCGTAGGACATAATCGGTGTCCCTTGGCCTCAAGCATACTGATTATTTTCTGTCGAACATCCTCCTGTATAATGTTCCATCCCTAGACAATATAAATCGAGCAACTTTTGTTCGTAGAGCCCTTGATTCCTTAGGGTCCGATGGGATCTTTCCGTTTTCAAGTACTCAATATATTTATTCCTCCAATCCCATGTTAGTCTTGTGGAGTTTATCTCGGCGTGAACTTCTTTGATTACTGACTTCAAGAGTTGGACGATAGTCCCCGAGCTGATTTGGTTGTCCTCGACTAATGATCCCAGATTTGCAAGGGAATCGACTTCACTGTTCTGTTCTCGGGGTACATGCTGCAAAGTTCATTCTTTAAAATGATGTAACGTCACCTGTAGCTTATCCAAAGACCTTTTCATTGTATCCACTCGAACCTCAAAGGTTTTGTTTACTTGGTTTACTACTAGCAGGGAGTCGCATTTGGCTTCGAAGACCTATGCTCTCAAGCGTTTAGCTAGTGTGAGACCTGCAATCATGGACTCGTACTCGTCCTCATAGTTAGTCAACTTAGAAGTTTTGATAGATTGCCTAATAGTATTTCCCGTGGGAGGCTTCAATACGATGACTAGCCCGAACCCCTTCACATTCGGAGCGCCGTCTGTAAAAAGGGTCCACACTGTCACGACCCAAGTCGATGGGCCACAACGGGCACCCGGTACCTTACTCAACCGACCAACATAACGTATCTTTCTTATCATACTCTCATTGGTAAACTAGGCCAACATGGCCATAACTCGTAATGTATAACTATAAGTGGGAAATCACTGTATCAATGGGCAATCTTTCTTAAAACATGAATACATATGGGCCGTCAGGGCCTCTAACATATTGTATAAAATGAACCTCTATGTACAAAGCCTCTAAGAGTATTATACATCAAACCGGATAGGGTACAGCCTACCCATAAGTCTGCAAATAAATTCTGATATGATGACTCATAGACTTGGTTGCACGACGAGTGGGGTGGAGTCTTATCGATCCTTTGTTGAATGCTAACCTCGGCTACTATGAGGGCTCGTCAAACTGATTGTCTATACCTGCAAGAATGAATGCAGCGTCCCTAACAATGGACGTCAGTACGAATAATGTACCGAGTATTTAAGGCACATAAATAAGTATATAAAAGACATGGTAGAAACATAGAGTACATGACTCAACCTGTAACTCTAGATAACTCTGTAAATCATGAAATACTTATAGTGGCATGAATATGCGTATGAGTGTCATGTTGTGCATAGGTACATGTGTTCATAACATCATCAAGCCTCTGAGGGTACCCCATCTTATCATCTTGGCCACTGTGGGAAAAATCATAAACGTATACACGATGATCAGGTGGTGGTGCGTATATAGCGCCATAAACTTTTCCCATATCTGTAACGACCCGGTCGGTTATTCGGAGAGTTTAGCCCTGTTACTCCTATTTTGATTCATTTTGTGTTGTTCAGCTCTTGGTGTTTTGTTAGGCTGGTTGGCATCGGGTTCGGAGTGGTCGTGGTGAGAATTAAGACACTTAGTCTCTTAAATTGGCCTAATAATTGAACAAGTCAATTGAGCGTTGACTTATTGGTAAACGACCTTCCGAATGTAGATTTCATGGGTCGAATATCTTCGTTAGGTGATTTCGGACTTAGAAGTGTGTCCGGAATGTGGTTTTGATGTCCAATGTAGAATTAGGCTTGAATTGGCGAAAGTTAGTTTTTGGCGATTTCTGGTCGGCAGTGGAAAATAGGCTATAGGGGTCGAAATGGAATTATGGAAGTTGGAGCAGGTTCGTAGTGTCATTTTGGATATGTGTGCAAATTTTCAGGTCAATTGGAAGTGTTTTGGATGGTTTCGGCATCTTTGGTGAAATTTAGAAGTTTCAAAGTTCATAGGGTTGAATCCGAGGTGAATTTGATGTTTTTGCGTTGTTTTTGGTGTTTTGAAGGCTCGACTAAGTTTGTATAAGGTTATGGGATGTGTTGGTATGATTGGTTGAAGTTCCGAGGGCCTCGGGTGAATTTCGGGAACATATCGATTTATGGATTGTTGAGATAGTTGTTTTGCTGCAGGTATTTTTGCTCTTCACGATCGCGTAGAAGGGTCTGCGACACGTAGGCCAAGTTGGGTACGGGTAAAAATTTCTCTATGCGATCGCAGAGATCAAGTTGCGATCGCGTGGGTGTAATGTCGTGCTATTCCAACGCGTGGCCAGGGTCGCGTCCGCATAGAGGAGAGTGAGCTGGTGAGGAGTGGAAAGGTTTGCTCAGTGCGGTCGCGTAGGGAGAGACGCGATCACATGAGTTGTGAAGGCAAAGCTTCGCGATCACGTGGGCTATTATGCGATCACGCATGGTTAATTTGGGGCTGACTTTTTGTGCTTCATGATCGCGTGGCACATGTGGCGATCGCGATTAAGGAATTAGACCTGGGCAGAATGTTTAAAAAGTCATCTTCGCGGATTTCAGTCTATTTTCTCCATTGTTGGGCGATTTTTGAATCTTTTGAGAGGGATTGAAGAGGGAACCAAAGGGAAACATTTGGAGGTAAGATTTTTTACTTCAAAACTTGATTCTATGTTATTTTCCTAAGCAATTAAACTTGAAATTGTGGGAGTTAAACCAAAATTGGATAAGTTAGGGCATGTGAAATTGGAGACTTGTGGTCCAATTTTGATGTTCTTGGTATGTATAGACTCGTGGGAAGATAAGGATTCCATTTATGTTATTTTTATCGAATTCAGAGACGTTGGCCCGGGGGTCGGGTTTGGCCAACTTCTGGATTTGGGCGTTATTGTGATAATTTTCGAATAGGTTTCATCTCCCTAACATATTTTGATGTTATTAATCTGGTTTTGGTATATTTGGAGCAATTGGGAGCCGATTCGAGGGGCAAGAGTATCACGGAGTAGCTTTTTGGATCGGGTTGAGGTAAGTGATGACTGTAAATCTTGTCCTGAGGGTAAGAAACCACGGACTTCGTATTTTCTCACTATTTTTGGAATGGCGTACATGCTGGATGACGAGTGTGTGGCGTGCACTGATTGGGGATTTAGACTTGGTCCTTCCTGTGGCAACTATTGAGTTGAGTATTTTCTTTTAAATCATATGTTAAATTGTGTTTTCTGACTATTATTATATTTGGGTTGTAATGTTTGGGGCCTTGTGCCGACATGTTTAGACCCCTTGGAGGCTTTTACTGCTATTCCTCACTGTTTTGACTTATGATTTACACTCAACCATATTATGTATTACTAATTTCGAAACTCAGTCTTATTTACACTATTTTGAGATATAAAATGATATTTTGGGTCACGTACCACGTTTTACTGATAGCGCGAGTGGCTTTTTGAAGATTTCTGACTGAGTGTGGCCGAGGGCCTATGCTGTGAGGATGCTATGGTATCGGGATGCACACCGCAACATTTTACATTGTTTATGATGTGAGAGACTGAGAGCCTGAGTAATTATGCCACGAGATTGTAGGAGCCCCTCTGGAGTCTGTACACACCCCCAGTGAGCGCAGGTACCTACTGAGTGCGAGTGGCGAGTACCGAGTGCCGAGTCACGAGTGATTGGGAGGTATAGGTGACTGTGAGGTTGCTCAAAGTGCTGATTATGTGTGACTGTGAGGTTACCCGAGGGGATGATTATGAGTGACTGTGAGGTATGCCCTAGGGGCTGATTCTCAGTGATGTTACGCCCGAGGGGCAGTTTATGAAATATGTTTTTGTCCAAGTGGCTTTTTATGATTTTTATCATTTTTACACTATACTTCTTGAAAGTTATGTTGAAACTGTCGGCAAGTATATTCTCAAATGTTTTTTTACTGAAATCGATTTTTAAGCGTGATGATTTAACGTATCCACTGTTGGAAAGAAAGGCTGTGCTTATTGTGAAATAATGATTTGGCTTTACGTGTTTCTTACTGCTCATACCATTTTTTATTTTCATTACTACTGGGTTGGTGTACTCACATTACTCCCTGCACCTTGTGTGTAGATTCAGGTGTTAGTGTAGAGTGAGCTGTTTACCTGCCTTAAGGATTTCTCGGAGATTTGCGAGATAGCTGCATGCGCCCGCAACCCTACTTTCTTACACTTATTATTATAAAGCTTGTGTCCAGAATTGTATATTTTGTTAGATGCTCATGACCAGTGACTCCGAAATCTTTGGGTTGTATTTAATATCCGGTGTAGCTTTATCTGTTCTAAAATGATTAAATGAAACTTTTATGGATTGTCAGTTTAGAAATGATATAAATGAAAGATACTTTATGTTTGAGCATTAGTTTGGCTGGCCTAGTTCCACGATAGGCGCCATCACGACTAGTTTAGATTTGGGGTCGTGACAAGCTGGTATTAGAGCCTAGGTTACATAGGACTCACCGATCATGAGCAGGTTTAGTAGAATCTTGTGAATCGGTACAAATATGTCTGTACTTATCTTCGATAGGCTGTAGAAACCTTAGGAAAACTCTCACATCCTTGAATTCTTGTCGTGCGAATCCATCTATTCAGCTAAAAGCGTAACTCTTTAAATTCCTCTCAAGTATTCGAATGCGCACGTGAGTGCTCAATATCAGTTATGTAACGATGGCTTGTGATTTCTATGAGTAAGGTGCGAGAGGTGATTTTAGCACATTGATGATGGGCCAGTCTGGAGGACTCGAGGTCGGGTTCTATTTATGACTTGAGTGCTAAGATTTTGATTATGTGAGCACATGCATTTGGGACTTATATGTCTGTTTGTGTCCTTATTGTGGGACTTTATGGCTTGGTGACTATATGGTGAGTGTGATTCGATGGTGAGAGGGGTTCATATTGTTTGATTTTGACAAAAAGGATTGGCTGGATATGTAGCAAGAACTAGTGAGTGTTTGACTTCTATCTTGAGACGACATATGGCCTCGAGTTGCGAGTGTATTGGAGGACCTCTCATGTAGTTTAGTTGTGGAGGGAAGTGGATCTCCCTATTGTGCTATAAGTGTTAGTGATGGATTTTGGGCTGACTAATGCCCCAATAGAGTTCATGTATTTGATTAACAGTGTATTCCAGCCATATTTATACTCATTCGTTATTGTATTAAATGATAACATCCTAGCGTACTCACATAGCCAGGAGGAGCATACTCAGCATTTGAGGAGGGCATTATAGAGATTGATGGAGGAGAAGCTTTATGCAAAGTTCTCCCCATGTCAATTTTTGGCTCAGTTCAGTAGCATTCTTTGGGCACGTGGTGTCCAGTGAGGGTATTCAGATGGTCAGACGAGTGTGGGGAGAGCTTCCAGAAGCTCAAGATTTCTTTGACCACAACTTCATTGTTATTTCTTCCATCACCTTCAGTTTCTTATACCGCGTATTGTGATGCCTCAAGGGTTGGCGTTGGTTGTGTTTAGATGCAGAAAGATAAAGTGATTGCGTAATAGCTTTGACTTTCGGAGGGGTATAGAGAGAGATCAGTTTGAGGCTAAGCAGGCAAGGCTATTTCCTGCGAGGTGTCCTGAGGTTGTGTGATCCTTAGATGATTTTGTAGCAAGTACTCATTTATCATGTAAATGTATATGTTGTAATTTGAGTTAAGATACCTTGTAGAAGTTGGCATGACCATTAAATGGTGAATGCGAGATTTGCATATGATTTGGAATATTAGATGGTTTTTATCATATGAGCTTATAGAGGATTTAGTTGAATCTCACTGCAGTACGGTGGTAGTGATAGCGTATGGGCTTATTTTTTGTCTTGATCGTTGGCATTGACCAAATGGGGGAGTCTGTTAATGATAAATTGGTTGCACGATTTTTTTGTTGTATTGGTTTCGGTTCGAGGTATATTGGTGAATCAGTTATGACCTGCAGAGGTGGACTCTGGGAATGACTTGAGTAATGGAAATTCTTTGGTACAAAGTGTAATGTACTCTATGGGTAGATGGGTTTTATGTAATGATTGTGTGGTAATTGTAAAAGGTGTAGTGGGTGCAGCGTATGGAGTTGCTTGTTGCTTCCGGGTTGTGGATTACTTCCTAGTATGTTGGTGCGCCAATGGGGCCAAGTCGTTTTGTCTGCTTGATTAGTGCAATTGAGATTTGCGTAGAGTGGATGATTCTCGAGAATGGTTTTGACGAATTTAAGGTTATATATAACAATTGAGGATCTTCAAGGTGTGTATTTGGCTAGAACTGAGATTTACATTGTAGGGTGTCAAAACTTGTGGCATTTCAACATTTTCATGGATTCTACTTATCAGTATGAGGAAAAAAATAAAGGTAATGGCTTTAGATTCGGAAGAAGTCTCATCAGGGTAAGTATTTTGAATTTGGTACTTTTGGCTATATTTAAGAGAGTATTCAACGGCTTACGAGCCTTAAACGGTATGGTGTTATGCCTGGGTCTCGTGTGGTGAGACTCGGTTGAGAATTGCGGTATTATAGCCAAGAGAGGTATCAATTCGAAGGTAATTCAGAAGAAACTTGGATTAATAGGATAACTTGATAGTAGGTCAGATCGACATGGTAAGGGGTATAATTAGTCCTTTGGGTGCTTATGAGGTAATGAATTTCTACATGTGTTTCCTAGCAATGCTGTTGGGTTTTGGTGACCTGCATAGCTTGGTTGAGTTAGAAGGATTCAGCCCCAACAGTTTGGTGTTGTACGAATGGGATTCAGATAGTTCTTGATGATTTCTACCACGGATAGAGATGTATATTCTCTACTGGCATGAGGAGCATGTGATATATAGTGACTTTGCTTCTAGATGGGATTAAATGTAAAGTTCTTGGCTAGTTGGGTGTATAGTTGTTTGTGGCTCAGAAGGGATTATGAAGTTCTCATATTTATCATAGGATGGCGTGGCGTATGCGGTATGTTGTGTAGAGTTGAGATTTGCATATGTGAGATTTCAGTTCAGTTCTAGAAGGAAGGTCAAATTTCTCAGGCAGCATTGGCAGTTTCAGGTAACTAGGTAGATGATATCACCAATTGGGTGGCTTGATAAGGGTATACATTTCAGAAAGGTCAATGCGTGGAGTTAAGGGTGCTTCATCGGTATTACGATGCTCTCTTGTTGGATCGACTGCTTACATTCAAGGTTGCTTGGTGACACAGAGGAATTATGGGGGTATCCCTCGTGGAATGATTGAGTATTAGAGACATGTTATATGTTCGGGTGGTGCAGTTGGGATCAAATGTGGTAATTGGTGCGCTTCATGGACTTCGAGACTGGGAGTTCTCATAAACAGATTATTTTGTAGTTGTGGACTATGAGGATATGAGAAAAGCTAGTCAGATGATAGTATATACCATGATTCAGTTATTGTGAACTTCAGGAGAGTTATCTATCTGTTATGGGTGACCAGAGTTGATTTAGGGTTATTGGTAGGCCAGTTTGGGTAGGTGTTCTGCACCGGGTCGGAGTTGTTGACCCCGAATTGCTACTGTTGAGGGATGAACCATTCAATTGTCATTGAGTTTATTCATATTCTGGAGTGGTCTAGGGGTTACCCTTCAGAGTGGCGAGGGGTGGTGATTGTTGGTTATATGCACATATGGTGCAGATTTATTTAGGCTTATAGAGGGATTTGAGTAAGGTAAGTAATCGGGTATTGCGGATTAAGATGTATTGGTTATGTTCTTTCGGGTTCGTATGGCATGGTATCGTCCGATTCCCCGTGGTTAGGGAAATGCACTTTGAGTACTTGATGTCCAATTGCGATGGTTATTATTTTTTAGAAAGGTGACTCGAAGCATTTTATGTGGACCAACCTGTGGATTATCACGCATTGTAGAAGAGTTATGTGGAAGTATGATCCTTGGTGTCAGATTCGTGTGTTTTGATTTTTCGATAAGTGTCAGGCTCTTAGCATAGTGTTGTGACGGTAATTGTTAATGGCAAGATGGTCCTCTCGTGTGAACCTTTTATATAATTTGATTACATTGGGATGTTGCTATTGAGTGCACGAGTTGCACATGTTATGGCTTTGAATTGCATTCATGTGTCATGTCATCAGAGTGGTCGTGTTGGATGAGAAGAGGTCATTGGACCTAGAATGAATATTGTCAGAATTGACTACAACATAGTTGGTAAGAAAAATATCAGGAGTCGGCTTAGAAATCTGCTATAATTCCTGTTTGGGAAGGGGGAGCTTCATGTCTGAATGATCGGATGAATGGTTGCTAGTTTTTACATGTTTCTTTCCTCGTAGTTGGGTTGTTTTGAGCAGCCATTGTGATTAGGGGTTATCGCCATGAGTGTTTTGAGTCATGCGGTAAATTATGTGATTGCATCTTGGGTTACGGATATGGCTTGATACAATGTGTTCATACTTATTCAATTTATAGTTGTGGAATTGTGATCTTGTAAATTATTTCAGAAGTGGGAATTTGGTTCTAAGGTTTGTAGGTCAGATTGGATTTTGAAATTTCAATTGTGTTGTGCTATTGGACCTATATAGGATGGGGTGACGTGGGATCACCTCTTGGGTATGTGTATGGTAGGATTGCAGGGCAATTTGATGGTTTCTGAAATAACCATGGGCATGCTCGAGGACGAACGTATGTTTAAGTGGGAGAGAATGTAACGACCCGGTCAGTCAATTCCCCTATTCTGCTTCATTTTGTGTGGTTCAACTCTTGGGTGTTTTGTTGGGTTGGTTGGCATCGGGTTCGGAGTGGTCGTGGTGAGAATTGAGACACTTGGTCTCTTAAATTGGCCTAATAGTTGAAAAAGTCAACTGAGAGTTCACTTATTGGTAAATGACCTCGGAATATAGATTTCATGGATCGTATAGCTTAGTTAGATTATTTGGGACTTAGGAGTGTGTTCGGAATTTGGTTTTGATGTCGGGTGTAGAATTAGGCTTGAATTGGCGAAAGTTAGTTTTTGACGATTTCCGGTCAGCAGTGGAAAATAGGCTATAGGGGTTAGAATGAAATTTCGCAAGTTGGAGCAGGTTCGTAGTGTCATTTTTGATATGTGTGCAAATTTTCAAGTCAATCGGAAGTGCTAAGGATGGTTACGACATCTTTGGTGAAATTTAGAAGTTTCAAAGTTCATAGGCATGAATCCGAGGTGAATTTGATGTTTTTGTATTGTTTTTGGTGTTTCAAAGGCTTGACTAAGTTTGAATAAGGTTATGGGATGTGTTGGTATGATTGGTTGAGGTCCCGAGGGCCTCAGGTGAATTTCGGGTGGTTAACAGATCGATTTATGGATTGTTGAGATAGTTGTTTTGCTAGTTTTTGCTGCAGGTATTTTTGCTCTTCGCGATCGCGTAGAAGGGTCTGCAATCGCGTAGGCCAAGTTGGATAGGGGTGAAAAATTGCTCGATGCGATCGTAGAGGTCAGGTTGCGATCGCCTGGGTCTGTAATGTTGTGCTACGCGAACACGTAGCTAGGGTCGCGTCCGCGTAGGAGTGAGCTGGTGAGGAGTGGAAGGTTTGTTCAGCGCGGTCACGTGGGGAGAGACGCGATCGTGTGAGTTGTGAAGGCAAAGTTGCGCAATCGCGTGGGCTATTCCACGATCGCATAGGGTTAATTGTGGGGCTGAATTTTTGTTCTTCGCGATCGTGTGGCATGTGCCGCGATCATGATTAAGGAATTAGAACTGGGCATAGTGTTTAAAAAGCCATCTTTGCGAATTTCAGTCTATTTCTCCATTGTTGGGCGATTTTTGAAGCTTTGAGAGGGTTTGAAGAGGGAATTAAAGGGAAACATTTGGAGGTAAGATTTTGGACTTCACAACTTGATTCTATGTTATTTTCCTAAGCAATTAAACCTGAAATTGCCGGAGTTAAACCCAAATTTGGGGAAGTTAGGGCATGGGAAATTGGAGACTTTAATTGGGTAATTGAAGGGGAAATTGTGGTCCCATTTTGATGTTCTTGGTATGCATAGACTCGTGGGAAGATAAGGATTCTGGTTATGTAATTTTTATCGAATTCCGAGACGTGGGCCCGGTGGTCCAGTTTGCCAACTTTGGGATTTGGGCCTAATTGTGATAATTTTTCGAATGGGTTTCGTCTCCCTTGCATATTTTGATGTTATTAATCTGGTTTTGGTAGATTTGGAGCAATTGGGATCCGATTCGAGGGGCAAGAGTATTGCGGAGTAGCTGTTTGAACCGGTTTGAGGTAAGTAATGACTGTAAATCTTGTCCTGAGGGTAAGAAACCCGGACTGAGTATTTTCTCATTATTTTTGGAGTGGCGCACATGCTGGATGACGAGTGTGTGGCATGCACTGATTGGCTATTTGGACTTGGTCCTTTCTGTGGAAACTATTGAGTTGCGTATTTACTTTTAATTCATATGTTAAATCGTGTTTTCAGACTATTGTTATATTTGGGCCGTAAGCCATGTTTTGGGCCTTCTGCCGACCTGTTTAGACCCCTTGGGGGCTTTTACTGCTATTCCTCACTGTGTTGACTTATGATTTACACAAAGCCATATTATGTATAATTGATTTCGAAACTCAGTCTTATTTACACTATTTTAAGATATAAAATAATATTTTGGGTCAAGTACCTTGTTTTACTGATTGCCCGAGTGGCTTTTTGAGAGATTTCTGACTGAGTAAGGCTGAGGGCCTATGTTGTGAGGATGTTATAGGATCGGGCTGCATGCCGTAGCATGTTACATTTTTATGATATATGAGAGGGCGAGAGCCTAAGTGATTATGCCATGAGATGGCTTGATGTTAGCGCTTGGGCTGTAGGAGCCCCTCCGGAGTCTGTGCACACCCCTAGTGAGCGCAGGTACCTACTGAGTGCGAGTTCCGAGTGCCGAGTGACGAGTGATTGGGAGGTATGAGTGACTGTGAGGCTACCCAAGGGGCTGATTATGAGTGACTGTAAGGTTGTCTGAGGGGCTGATTATGTGTGACTGTAAGGTATACCCGTGGGGCTGATTCTAAGTGATGTTACGCCGGAGGGGAAGTTTATGAAATATGTTTTTTCCCAAGAGTCTTTTTATGATTTTTATCATTTTTACATCAAACTTCTTGAATGTTATGTTGAAACTATCGGCAAGTATAGTCTCAAGTGATTTTTACTGAAATCGGTTTTTAAGCGTCATGATTTAACGTATCTACTATTAGAAAGAAAGACTGTGCTTATTGTGAAATGATGATTTGAATTTATGTGTTTCTTACTGCTCAGACCTGATTTGTTTTCATTACTACTGGGTTGGCGTACTCACATTACTCCCTGCACCTTGTGTGCAGATTAAGGTGCGAGGGCAGAGTGAGCTGTTTTCCTGCCTCAGGGATTTCTTGGAGATTTGCGAGGTAGCTGCACGCGTTCGCAGCCCTGCTTTCTCCCTCTTATTATTATTATATAAAGCTTGTGTTCCAGACTTGTATATTTTCTCAGATGCTCATGACCAGTGACTCCGGGATCTTGGGGGTTGTATTTAATATCCGGTGTAGCTTTATCTGTTTTGAAATGATTAAACGAAACTTTTATGGATTGTAAGTTTAGAAATGATATAAATGAAAGATTCTTTGCGTTTGAGCGTTATTTTGGCTGGCCTAGTTCCACTATAGGCGCCATCATGACTAGTTTAGATTTGGGGTCATGACAATATCCCATATACATACACACACAAAGATATATATATATATATATATATACATATATACGCGTCATCTGGTCATGGGTCAATGTAAACGAATGCAATGCATGAGAAGTATGTCAATAATATATTTCGGAGTGTCATAAGACCATTATTCCTGTGATTAATATCATTAAACCGACTTTATCAACTTACGTATTTTCTGAGACCCATGAAAAAACGATAAATGATAAGACCTATGGGAAAACAAGAGTATACACATCTCTAGAATTTCTATGAATAAAGTCATTTATGGAAGTTGTGCATTTGGGGATTTAATTTGTGTCATATAGATCATGCTAAAAATAAAGAAGGGATATCCTTAACATACCTTGGCCGATCCTCTTGACAATCCCTCTAACACACGTCAATTGTGAAAACATACGTAACGGCGGATCGAAGTAAGGAGAAATCCATATGATATTTTTGAGAAAGATTTTACCATGCTCCCTTAAAATCACATTTTACGCGATTGTAGCATTATAAGGGTTCATAAGAATCCCCTTGAGAAAGAAAATTCCATCGGTCAGAGTATCCAACTTTGCTTGTCTTTGTAGGAAACATTATCAAATGAGAAACCAAATAAGCAACGTTGCTAGTCCTATTCTCTATATTAATTCCCAAATAATAAACCAATTGAGGCAACTTATGTCCTATCTCTAAATTATTAAAGGAGAACATGCAATCAAGGCAACTTTATGTCTTTTGACTCATCATACACATTTTTCCACTTTTTCTTGGCTTAATGCCATGTGGCAGCTCCAAAGGAGATGTTTATCCACTTAATTATCGTAATTAATTTCATATTTATCCCCACAATTAATCAATTATTCGCATAATTAAGAATTATCTCAAATTACTTAAAATAATACTCATTTTTAGCACACCTTATACCCCTTACTATCAGGGTCATGTGTTACCTTGTATAGCACTAGCCCATAAATACCGGGTACTGTTGCTTGGACCGTATTTATCTCAAATTGCCAAACTTCGACGAAACTCATCTTCTTCGATTTACACCCTCTCACCTTCACGAATTTACTTATCAGTTGTTTGAAATACCGTAATACTTATAATCCCAAAATAATCTTATTCTCAAACTTATGTCACTTAACTTACGATGAAACTTTAATGTATGAAAATGCGAGATGTAACATCTCATTTCTGAGCTTATATCAATTTAATTATGGCGTATTTCCACGCACAAAAACATGAGATGTAACATTATTCCCCCCTTTGGAACATTCATCCTCAAATGTTTACGAATGCACTTATCATTTGCATAACTTATGTCTTCTGAATAACTTAGTACTTTCCTTGCCATCTGGGCAACTGTTGCTACTTTTTTTCATGCAGCCTGTATGACATTTTTCCTTATATGTGTGCCTATGCGACTGTTCTGTCCTTCTTCCTCCAATTTTTTTTTCCAATATGTAGGCCTCACTTGTAAACATATACAGAGCTTGACAAGATGTCCCTCTTGGCATCTATAGGTAAATTGAACTTCTTCACTTGGTACTTTGTTGAACTTATGAATATTGCTATATCTCACTTCATAGATGCAGTTATCCATCCGTGTGACTTTACTGCATCTAAATAGGTCATACTATACCATCACTCTTACTTCAATTTATCGAGCTACCGAACTCCAGGTTCCTTTAGTTGCTTATTCTATATGTATAAATCTAAGTCCTTTAATGCTTCCTCATCACTGTTCATCTTAAGAATGACATCCTAATCTCATCTCATACTTTGTGACTTGTGCCCATCTATTGTTGATTCACCTCAATATTGATATACAATATACCACTGATAACTTGAAACCTCTTACGTAATCACTAGGGCTCACATTGCATCGTGGAACATTTGAAGTGATTTTTCTGATCCACCTAGGGTGATACGATACTATACTTCCATGATCGTATTTCATAGAATCCCAATGTGATTTACCTTACGTGAGTATTTTAATCCTGTACTATTCATGAAATCATTACTTATCGAAATCCCAAACATCATCCACCATCTATCACAATTACACCCTTATTCTATTACCAGGGAAGCATTCCATCTCTTTTAGATGCTACTAGTCTTAGACTCCTTTGAGTCTATTCCGGTTATACTGAACTTTCTAAAACATAGAGAAGCCATCAACTCTCTTGTTTTCATGGGCTCAATCCTGAGGAATTACCTATTCTTGTCACCTTCTCACTTACCCTTTCTTATCCTTACTCATGTCATCCTACTTTACCACACTTTAGCTTGCGACTTATACATATCTATTTATACTACTCACAACCTTCCTTCAACTTGCTTGCGTCATAGATTTCCTTGTGTTATTTTAGAACATCAAGCAAGACATCACATCGTCTCTAACTCTTCTTTACTCTCTTAATTTGACCTCTCGATACCTAGAAATCATTGACTGGAAGATATGTCATTGACGATGCCGCTATCATTCCTTGATATTGAATCCCCGTGCTTCTAGCCCTCTATCTGAAGTATGGATTATCCACAACCTTCTGCACTTGAGTATCTCATATGTTGTTCACCTTCGCCTTACTTACCTTAAAATCTCGCATCACATCTTCTATCTCTGCCATGAACTCCCTTCCACATAGGTATAATTTATATTCACAACTTGAAGCTCTATTATAATACTTGCACCTTTGGTGTATACACAATCTGGTGAGAGCTTCATACTGACTTCTTATAAGGCTAGTAATTTTTTGACTAGCTTTATCATAGAGACGTTATATAATATGGCTACTGTACTATCTCTATTGTACCTCTGATATTAAGAGTGATTCTGCAATGTCCTCAATCACGATTTCTATAAATTTATGGGTCCAATAGTCAGACTCCTGATTTACTTTGTTGATGTAACTCTTTAGTTTTCTTTTCTTTCTAATCAGCCTTTATATAAGCATAAGATATATTCCGATCTGCGGCTCATGGTATACTTTAGCCTTTCATGGACTCTATGGAATATCCAGGATATAATCTTTTAACAATTCAATCCCTTGTCTATGACCTGCACTCAGTTCTTTCTTTTAACTTATACCGGAGTCTTCTATGGCTGTATGATTGGAAACATATATGATGCATGGATAATACGCCAGAGTTTTAAGTGCGTTCATAATGTAACTAACTCTGGACTATTGATCGAATAACTCATTCCGTTCCTTCTCAGCTTTCTTTAAATGTATGCAATTACTTTTCCTAGTTGTTCTACCGCTTATTACATGAATACTTGTCTTATCTTAGTGGCCACACATATTGGAATTCCGTACAACCCATATTATCTTGAATATCACCTTTTGATTTTCTTCTTCTTCCCGTTCATAGCCACGATAGGGCCACTTTCTTATGGAGTACCTACAATGTCGTTATGAGATTGTTGTTACAAGACCATTTCTTCTTGAAGTTACTATGATTAGGAGCCTTGTTCCTTGTTTCCTTAGCTAGTCTTTCATTGTAGTACTTACAGAGGACCTTCTGATTCTTGTAACGCCGCGAGCTTATTAGATCGCATTCTCGATAGGGTTTTTGATGTCATTTATCGCTTATCATTATCCGTAGTTACTTACCTCCACGCCCTTGTGCTTGTAGGGTTGCTTTTAAACTTGATATTTTGACAGTCTTCCGGGTGGCATTCTCTTTTATTTCTGTAATACTCATACGGTACTTTTAACTACCCCATGTTGGGGTTCACTCTTGTTTGTCTTCAACGGTCTATTGATTTGTCTGTATCCTCTTAGCTAACCATAACTAGGCTCTTCCTGAATCAACTGCTAACTAATTGTTGGCCCACTCTCATATAAATATTCAACACAATCTTTCTTAGGTTATTTCCTTTGTCTTAACTTACGTCTCGTACTAGCTCCTTAATTATCAATAACATCACAGGCAGGAACCCTCACTTCCTCTCCTTGATGTCGTGTTTTCATAATGTCTTGGAATCGTAGCCTATCTGTAGGCTTTGAATAAGTGCAATCTCATCCCTTTTTCATTTTTTTCGCATTCTTCCTTTATCATTCCATAGCTATTAGAACCACTTAATTCTGAGTTAATGTCACATCAGTCCATATTCCCCTTTTAGGGGAGTACTAAGATTTAGAGATACGACGATCTACCTATAGATGTTTTACCTCTTCACCTTTGGCGTCTGTTCACATCATTGTTGATCCTTACTCGCCTTGCGATAATCCTTCTTTATCAAGGATAACAAAATTCATTACTCACGAGGGAGACACCTAGTGTAACTGGCACACACATTCCCTTAAGCTTAACTTTTCTCACATTGCTTGCTTTAGGGAAGCGTCTTCCTGAATGACCTTTAAAGGTTATTCTTCTGTCATCCATTCTATCATCGCCGGAATGCAATCTGAAATTCTCATTATGCCGACCATTACCAAATCACTCAGTCCCTAATTCATATTTAGTTTATCTTGTTCACTAATCCATACTTATTTGTATTAATTTGGGGTCTAACTTTTCCTTTTGGTAATCACGTTAGTGTCACGAACTTATTTCTCGAAATGAGGATGTGAACTTTGTGATCTATACTCTTTTGTTACCTCAAGGCCTGGCACCTCTTATCTTTTCCTTCCCTTGACTATAGACTATGTAATACTGTCATTTCATTTTTTTTCTACCGTTGTCATCCAGGTATCACATCTTACTCATAATGCTTCATTAACTCTTTTCTTATTTCCCGTTAATATTTATGTCTATCACTTTATTCTGAAAACTTGAACAAGATATTCTTTTTCTCTTAGCTCCCCTTGCTCCATCCATTGGCTCTTCGAGTTGCTCAACGTTCTCGCTCTACTAGGGACGGGAGCCACACTAAGGTAATATCTATCCCATCCAAGCTTTCAGTGCCTATCTTCTGAATTCTTGATCATGATAGTATTCACATCTAATTGTAATATTGTAGAGTGCACCATCTAGGTGTCTCATGAGGAGATCTATTAGCTTGTTTGCAATATCCTTCGAAAATGTCAACTAACGCAAACAATCCATCCACCATTTTGGGTCACTCTAACCCCAGCTGGATCTTGGTATCCTGTCCTTTTCTTAACTACACCTGTTAGCCCCCATAGGGCATAACTGAGATGGGTGTGGCCGATTATACATATCTCTATTACTGTTGAATGTAATAGACAATGACTATATCTTTCTGCCTGAGTTGAAAATACTGATAATCTTTATTAACCGGTACCTCGTACCCTTCTCATCTTTCTTCTTTTACTTGTTGAAATTTGTTTCTATCTTCTGAATCTCTCATTGCCTTTTACCATAGGGGTGGATAGATATTCTTTCCTTAAGTATCCTTATCAAGAAGCTTACATGTCTTATTACGCACATGATCCACTGAAGACCTTACATTTACCCATCATAAGAATGATGCAAACTCGAGTTCCTATAACTCAACACTTCCACAACCACTGTCTTTTGGTTGTAGGTATCGTCTTATTACGAGTAACATAGAGTTTAGGAGTTTGAATTCGTACAACTGAGCTCTACCACACGATCTATAGTAAGAAGAAAGAGTGATAGTCCTAAAAGACCTGTAGCCTCCTGCTTATAAGTGTGGTGCACGACACACTCGTAAACAAGACTCTACTAGATACGGCTTTGTAGACTCCCTTGGACAGAACTACTCTGATACCACTTTTGCTATGACCCAAACCGATGAGCCGCGACGGGCACCCAGTACCTTACTCAACCGAGTGCCAATGTAACATATCTTTCTTATCATACTATCATTGGTAAACTGGGCCAACATGGCCACAAATCTCTGAACCATCTTACTTGAAACATGAATACATACGGGTCGTCAACGCCTCTAACATACTGTACAATACGAACCTCTGTCTACAAAGACTCTAAGAGTATTAGAATTCAAATGGGACAGGGTACTGGCCTACCCATAAGTCTGTATCAAAATTCTGACATGATGACACATAGACTCGGCTGCACTCAGAATGAGGTGGAGTCTTACCGATCCTTCGTTGAATGCTAACCTGGTCTACTATGAAGGCTCGTCAAACTGATTTTCTATACATGTAGGAATTAATGCAGCATCCCCAACAAACAACGTCACTACGAATAATGTATCGAGTATGTAAGGCACATAAATAGGTATATAAAAGACATGGTATAAATATGGAGTACATGATTCAACTTGTAAGTTGGATAACTATGTAAATCATGAAATACTTATAGTGTCATGGATATGCGTGTGAATATTATCTCGTGCATAAGTACATGTGTTCATAACATCATCAAGCCTCTGAGGGCATCCCATCATATCATCTTGTCCACTGTGGGCAAAATCATCAACATATACTAGTTGATCAGGTGGTGGTATGTATATAACGTCGTAACCTTTTCCCATATCCCATATATATACACACACACATACGCACACACACACACACACACACACACACACACACATATATATATATATATACATGTATATAACCCCATCTAGTCCTGGTTCAATGTAAATGAATGCAATGCATGAGAAGTACGTCAATAAAATCTTTCGGAGTATCATAAGACCATTATGCCTCTGATTAATATCATGAAATCGACTTTATCAACTTACGTGTTTTCTGAGACCATGAACAGATGATAGAATAATAAGATTTATGGGAAAACAAGAATATACGCATCTCTAGCATTACTACGAATAGAGTCATTTATGGAAGTTGTGCATTTTCTCGTTTCTATTGTGTCGTATATATCATGCAAAAAATAAAGAAGGGATAGCCTTAACATACCTGAGTCGATTCTTTTGACAATCCCTCTGGTACACCTCAATTGTGACAAAACACGTAATGTCGGATCGAAGTACGGAGAAATGCATATGATATTCTTGAGAAAGATTGTACCGTGCTCCTTTAGAATCGCTTTTACACTACTGTAGCATTATAAGGGTTCATAAGAATCCCCTTGAGAAAGAAAATTCCACCCGTCAGAGTATCAAACTTTGTTGGTCTTTGCAAGCAACGTTATCAAATGAGAAACCAAATAAGCAATGTTGCTGGTCCTATTCTCTAAATTATTTCCCAAATAACAAACCAACCAAGGCAACTTATGTCCTATCTCTATATTATCCAAAGGAGAATGTGCAATCAAGGCAGTTTAATGTCTTTTGACTCATCATCCACATTTTGCCACTTTGGCTTGGCTAAATGCCATGTGGTAGCCCCAAAGGAGATCTTTATCCACTTAAGTATCATAATTAATACCATAATTATCCCCACAATTAATCATTTATTCACATAATTAATAATTATCTCAAAATACTTAAAATTCTACTCATTTTTAGCACACCTTATACCCCACACTATCGTGGTCATTTGTGTGGCACTAGTCCATAAATATCGGGTATTATAGCTTGGACTGTTTTTTATCTCAATTTTCCAAACTTTGATGAAACTCTTGTTCTTTGATTTGCTTAACCTCTCACCTTCACGAATGTACTTATCACTTATTTGAAATAACGTAATACTTACGATCCCAAAATAATCTCATTCTCGAACTTATGTCGTTTAACTTACGATGAAACTTTAACGTATGAAAAATACGAGATGTAAAATCTCATTTCCGAGCTTATATCAATTTACTTAAGGCGTATTTCCACGCACGAAAACATGGGATGTACACACACCCCCGATGATGTACCCCATTTTAACAAAAATTCCTTTTCGACCTCGGGTACGAGGGCTGGCGTGAAGTCGGACACAAAGTCTACTAAAATTTGAGACTTGATGGCCGTTCGGGCTTCATATTTTATATCATACCCACTAATTTTGACGGCCCATTTGGCCAATCGGCCCAACAGTTCGGGCTTATGTAAACATTACGAAGAGGGTAAGTGGTTATCACACATATTGGGTGACACTGAAAATATGGTTTCAGTTTCCTAGAGGCGCTTATTAGGACAAGTACAAATTTTTCTAAGTGTGGATATCAAGTTTCTGCTTCTCCTAGAGTTCGACTTACATAATAAATAGGAAACTGCGTACTTTTCTCTTCTCGAACTATGACACCACTTACCGCAATTTCTGATACCGCTAAGTATAGGTAGAGCTTTTCATTTGCCTTTGGAGTATGGAGCAATGGTGGCTCGAGAGGTATCATTTTAATTCATCTACCGACTGCTGACATTGCGGGGTCGAGGAAAAATTGTTCTTCTATTTGAGTAGTGAGAAGAACCTATCTCTACGATCTGATGATCTTGAGATGAACCGACCTAATGCAACCATCCGCCATGCCAGCCTTTGTATGACTTTAACACTGTCCATGATTGTGATTTCTTCGATAGCCTTGATTATATCAGAGTTGATCTCGATCCCCCGATTTTACACCATGAAGCCGAGGAACTTTCCCGAAATGACTCTGAAAGCACATTTCTCGGGATAGAGCTTCATGTTGTATTTTTTCAGTATCTTGAACATTTCCTGCAAATGTGTCAAATGGTCCTCTGCGCGCTGGGACTTAACTAGCATATCATCAATATATACTTCCATTGACTTACCTATATGTTCTTCTAACATTTTATTTACTAGGAGTTGGTAGGTAGAACTTGTGTTTTTAGCCCAAAAGGCATTATGTTATAGCAATATGTTCCATACTTAGTGATGAATGAAGTCTTTTCCTAATCTTCCGAGTTCATTTGAATTTTGTTGTACCTAGAATAGGCGTCGAGAAAACTAAGGATCTCGTGGTCGGCCGTAGCGTTGATCGTACGATCGATGTTAGGCAGGGGAAAGGAGTCTTTGGGGCATGCCTTGTTTAATTCCTTATAATTTACACACATCCTAAGTTTGTTCCCCTTTTTAGGGACTAAGACCACATTTTCTAGCCAGCCGGGATATTTTACTTCCCGAATGGACCCTATTTTGAGAAATTTAGTAACCTCGTCCTTAATGGATGCATGTTTAGCTCGGAATGGGGACTTCTCTTTCATTTCACTGGCGTGAACTTTGGCTCTAGACACAATTGATGTGTTGTTATCTCTGGTGGGATCCCTATGTCACACCCCAAAACCGAGGGACGGGACCGGCGCCTAACCGAATGAACCCGGTCAAGAGAACCTGATTTGCCTTTCCTACCCAATGCGTTTCCCCGTGTTTATAGCATACATTATTCATATGAAATAGCAAGAGAAAATCAAAAACGTGGATTCACAACATAAAGTCCATTTTTCCTCTTTTAACGTTTTAACATTAGATCTTACCAAAACATATATACTAAATACAACATTCCCGATACGGGGCCACGATTACGAGTAAGTACAACAACTACCCAAAAATATATTTACCACCCACATAGTGTCTACGGAGCCTCTTAGAGTATGGAGAAGAATACATAGACTTGCCGGTAACAAGGCCTCGGCTATACCTCAAAAGAAACGACATAAACAAACTAAGACAACATGTACTACACACGACCCCGAGAGGAAGTGGGGCTCACCAAGACTGCTGAAGAGATGAAGGGAAGGCACCACTATCAACGATCAGAGCAACCTACTATGGAACCACCTACATCCATATAAAAGATGTAGCGCCCCCCTGTAAAAGGGACGTTAGTACCATTGAATAGTACTAGTATTTATGAACAAACCTACTCTAAATACGATAAACATCAACAGTGAACACAAATAGAGTCATGATACAACAGTACGTCGAAGCAAGGAAAAGCACAAACAAGAGTTACCACATCCTTCATCCCATTTTGCCCTTTTTCGGTTAATGTTCTTTTAGATTTCATCTTGTTATTATTATTACTGATCCACTGTGTCATTTTCACACGGAGTCCGATCTCTGCGCGATCGGCTAAGCCATCCTAGGTGAGGTCCGAATTTCAATCATGTCACATATAATCACTGTGGCTTGTCCTCACGGAGTCTGATCTCTCTGCCTGAATCGGCTAGGCTAACACCGTGGCTCGTGCACTGCACGTGGAGTCCGATCAACTGAAAACAATGAGGACAATAATCATCATCAAATCATAATCATATCACAAATATCAAGTCATCCATGTGTACGACATGGAGTCTGATCCCAGCAAGACTGGATAGGCCTTCTCACCCCTAGGACATTCTCCTGGTACAATTATGGGTGTTTTAGATTACTTACATCATTTTTAACCTTTTCGATCCCCAACGCATATTGTTCTTTGATTCGTCTTTCATATCATTAGAATCCTTTGACTCACATTTCATAACAATTCATCCTTTAATCCATATTCCATAACCTTCCATTCCATTAATTCATGTTTCACAATTTCCCAATGCATTGTTTCGTGGTCCATGCAATTCAACCTCATGTTTCGCATTTCACATCATTACCATCTCTTTACCCATTTTTCATATCATAACAACTTTTTGATTCATATTTCATACCATTCCAATCTTTCATATTTATCACACCCATCATATGCAAGGAACGCAGACATAGTAGAAGGAGGAACATAAAGATCACAACTCATATACTCAAGTAGCACAACGATATGGTATTAGCATAGAATGCCATAGAAACAAGAATTTCTCAATAAGGCACATAGAACACATAAATTCCATACATATCCAACAAGAGAATCATATCCGAAAAGTGAGCACAATGGGTTTATCCTACGAGGATTAGAGTTAGACATACGTACCTCAAAGAGCTTTTCCTTAAGTTTATACTATACACCAACACCTCTAGAAATAAAAATATATAAGGAGATAACGGAAATCGATTAATATTTAGGAGGATTACCCATGGTGTAACTCTCTTAGGAATTTCATCAAACACCTAACATGTGAAGTAGATTACAAGGTTTAAAAATGGCAATTCCCTCTTCCCTCAACCAAATTTTAACATGAACTACCCAAATTAGTTCTTTAATATCACATACTACAACTTAGTTCCACATGCATGGCCTATTTCTAACTGTCACAACATATTTGAACCCTTAACCTCTTGCATGAAATTTTTGGAAGTAGGACTTACCCGGATGAAGGACAATCTAAGGTTATCTTCCTTGATTCTTGAAGACTTGAGCAAGATTTGGGTGATTATGAAGTTAGAACCCTTATTCCCTCTCTATATGCTCTCATCTCTCTCTAAAATAAGTAGAAAATGACCCCAAATGAAGCCCCTAAACCTATTTATGAAAATGGGGTCGGGTTATAAAAGTAGGAAAAATAAGCCTTCGAAACAGGGTCTGAGATCGCATAATGCACCGTAAAACAAGAATTTTGGGCTACAGAATACATCACGAAATAGGTGCCCAAAGCTGGGCAACACTGGCCCAATTTGCGACAGATCTACGATCGCAGAGTCAAAAATGCGACAGAAATGCGATCGCAGATTCGACAAGGGATAGCATTTTTCCAGCTTTTCGTAATTTGATCATAACTTTGTGTAGGAATGTCCAAATGACGAACGGTTTGAAGAAGTGGAAACTAGACTCAAAGAAATTTATTTGATAGGTTATTCATCACATAATAACGTATATAAATTTATATATGATTGTTCAAAGTGTGGACTAGTGCAAGTACCTTTGGAATGTTAGCATATTATGAAATTTTCCCATTTGGCTTAGACTTAGGCTTCTCCTTGGACCTAACATTACTTATTATATGACTCATACACTTATTCACCACATCCAATTCATTTACATCATATTTATAGCACATAAAATATTATAATTAGTCTACCTGGCACCCCGAAATCTAATATTGCTTAGCAAAATTTTTTGGGGCCTTACATTCTTCCCCACTTAGGACCATTCGACCTCAAATGAGAGGTAGATCCTGACCCAAATACCTAACATAACATATCTCTTTTCTATCCTTCCTCAAGTCCGTAAATTTTGACTAACTCCAAGTTTTTTAAAAATTTCGGCAGCATCACCTTTGTAACTAGACCTATCCACCTGTCAGAGAATCACCCAAACCCATCCTAAAAGCTCATCAATAACTCGACAAAGCGCCACAATGTATTTACCCATAACACTAATTCTCAGCATCACAAGAACTACATTATCATAATGACACCTGAACATGGACTGCACATTTTTAGATCATAACACCAATAAGGTACCTTTCAAGTCAAAACTAATTGATATACAATCAAGAGAAAATATTTTTCCTTCCACGACACTTTCGGCCTTCAAGGTGTCCCTCTCGACTTACAAGCTTTTCCATAACACATTCACGGAAGCAATCCCAAACCCTAAACTTATCTAACAAAGATGATAGCTAGATACATCGCATAAGCTAACTATCCATTAACTTCACCTTCGATAATTTACACCAGGATGATACACAAAGGATCTCCAACTACCTTTTTTGGCATAGACATGCGAAAACACAAATAAATGAGGAACAACTATGGGAAAACATCATACTCCTAGTGCGACCTAATGGGAAATGCACTTATGTATTCTTCATTGTCAATTCACATAACATCTACAGGGGAAATTTTTGAGAATGACCGGTTCACCCTCATGAATTCTAAATCTCTATGCGAACACCCAAACTAAACCTGTGGTGACCTTCACGATTACCCTAAGATGTGCCATAATAGATTGACCATAAAATTACCTACTGATTATATGATATCACAGGGTGACTTGACACGTTAGAACCTTCAATACCAAATAGACCTAATAAAACAGGGAGCAACGGAGTTCAAGATTGGACTGGAATTATTCAGGAATCCATTAATGTGCTGAGCAAAGTATTTCATGAGGTTATATGCTAAGAGACACGAGGATTTCTATTAAAGATGCCGACATGGTTTAATCCAAATGACTACGTCAATTATCAGATAAGTGAAGCATAGTGGTAACTAGTATTCTTAGATCAGGTGGATACCTTGTATGTGAACTTGAGATTGTAAAGAAGTGATCAAGTAAGATACGCCGGTTGTGTCCCTGGGTGTAAGGTAAGTAGTTGAGCTCAAATGGTAAGACTCTTGCAACATGGGTGTGATGGAGGCCGCAAATAAAATATGTGGAATTTGATTTCACTCCTAACAATAAGAGACATAAGGAATTTATGCCACAAGCGCTTGAGTATGGAAAAGAACTCGTCTACTTATGAGATTATTATAATTCGAACAATCTAACCCTTCCTAAGGCGGTGGAATGCCAGAGGTAGAAAAATTCCCATACATGACAATGACGTTGTTAATACTCCTAGGAGCCGAGTGAGCAGAGTGCCACATAACCTCATCAAATCCGACCCATTTATGACTTTTGAAAAGGGGACACACTTTGGTTTGAAATCATGGAAATTTAATCTTTAACTTTAAGGAAAATCATTACTTTTGGAACCCATGAGAGTAGCCCTCGTAGCCCTAGAAAATTGTCAACAATGGAGAGAAAGTACTTTAAATCATTACGAGTTAGTGTAGAATAAGGACTCGAAGTGACCCTATGAATAATTATGAAAGGGTGAGAAGTCGTAGTGCACTTATCGAAGACGAGTGACCTGAGTTATCTAGTCATTGGGACAAGCAGAGCAGGTAGATGATTGTTATATGAGAAAATCTCACAAGGAGTGCGAGCAATATCTTTTATCCTAACAAAAGGAACATACCCCGACCCTTGATGCCATAAGGCATAAAATTAGATTCACAAGGAGAGTTACTTGATGAAAATAGATAGTAAGGCAGCACAACTAAGAACACCACTTGGAATCAACAAGCTTAAACATAGTTGAAGACATTAGAAGTCTGTAGTAAAGGGGAAATTTGCCCACTCTCAGGGGGTTGTAGAGTACATAAAAGTGAGGCTAATTAAATCAAATCATATAGTTGGATAATTAGTCAAGAAATTGAGATAATATCGCATTACATATTACGGGTGAACAACACATGATGCAAGACAAATGAAAAGGAAGTGAGAGAGCTTATAGAAGTGACCTTTACATCGTAACCACTAGAAAAGTTGATAATATAAGGGATTATGAGGAGCTAAATTTTTGAAAGAAGATCTCTGCCTATAGTTACATGATGTATAGCTCCAGAATTTAAAAATCCAATTACGTTTAGCAACTCTACTTCACAACGAAGCACTACAACACACTTCTACACAACTAGTTATTACTAACCAAATTGGGAAATGCTATAAGACTTGGCCGAGAGAAAGGATTGACATATGAAGGTGTTACTAGGTGTGTTGCTCCTTGGTGAACCCTAAAACTAAAAGCGGGAGTTAGACTGGGAGGAGGATTGTTAGATTAGCACATTCATAGATGGTTCAGAAATTGCGGCATGCTATCAACCCTTGATGAACTTGAAGTGAAGTGGGAACCAATGTAACTTGTGGCACTTATTAATCAATTGACCAGATATCTAGAAATATTTTAAAATTAGAGCTACTCTTTCTGGTTCAGAGTTCAACCTTTAAGGACAGCGCTTCTAAGGGGATAGGATTGAGAAGGAATAATATAGCTGATAGTGAATGAAGCAGGTTCATAGTTAAAGTAAGAGGATGGATTGACTTGTCTTTCCACCTCTAATTCTATTTCTTTCTTTAGTTATGTCAGAATACTGAAAACCCCAGAAATATCAGAGGACCAAAAACTAGTTAACCAGAAAATAAAGGTATTGTTACATCTATCCCATTTCGTGTATTCAGCGGAATTGGTAAAGAATTTGAGCAGATTACTATTGATAAAAGAAATTGTATTTCTAGATACTAGGGACACAATTATGCTCTTTCTTCATCCCTCGAAATTGGAACTAAGAAATTGGTCATCAACTAGGGGAAAGTTGGGTATGTCAGATGAACTAACAAAAAGGGAACTTGAGGTTTTAGGAGTAAACCAAATAGCTTCACGGCTAGGGGAGCCACTACAAACATCAAAATCAGTTAGATTTGTAGTAACATAGAGCAATCAACATATAGCGACACTCAAATAAGTATTATGCAAACCAAAGGAGAAGCGAAAATTCTCGTCTTCCTTACAACCAAAATAAGAACAACTTTCATGAATAAGATGGGCAACAAGAATAAGCAGCATGATCCAGCTACATGGAGGCTCAACGGATCCCAGCTTCAATGGATATTTAATAATGTTTAAAAGTAATTGAGAAGACCAAATTCGGAAAATGAACTGTCAGAGAAGAGGGAGATTCTCATCAAACCAATAAAAATTTTGCCGACTTCGACCACTAGGCCAAAATGAAAGCCTCAACAAAGATAGAGCTAGGGAACTACCATACTAGAGATGATGATAACACAAGGCAAGATCTTCACTATGATACTATGTCAACATTCAGATGATGCAAAAACTTGAAGAGAAATGGCCTAGGGTTTTGAATAGAGAAGAATAAATGGTCGAGAGAAAATATCCTTTTATTTTGTGCGAAAATATTAGAATTGTCCATCTATTCATTCGGGAAGAAATTCTTCACCTATAGTCCCTTGTTAGAGTTTAGACAGGTGCGTCGGAAATGGTAATTCTATATCTACATTTCAATTCAAGGACGTGATTATAGAGCTCGATGTCATAAGAGATTGCATATAAGAAAATTTGCGGTAGAGTGGATTCAAGAAATATTGGATCTCGTTCAATGAGTAGGTGCATGCAATGGTTTGTGACTCCAACATTTACTAAGACCATGCCTATGAAAGTTCTTCAATATGGATGTACATATAAAACAAGAGTACGTTAGTTGTGCTAAGGGGTGAGTTACTTGGTAACCTTAGGTTGATAGGGCAATAGCTGAATTGATGCCCCTCGACTCCACATCCCTAACGTACGTTGGTACCCTGCCGATATACTATAGGATTTGGTGGTGCAGTGACATCAATAGGGACAAGGACACTCCCCTCTTAGCGATAGGTTCTACCAATCCCTCCACAACTCAATACATTCTCCTAACAAGTCCTTGGGCAATCCCCTCGGACTCAATGGTGGGATCACTCCCTCTTCATGTCTTCAAATTCGCGGATTATGGTATCCTGATTACTTATTTTGAGAGTAGGCCTTCGAGAGAAAACTAACTCCCTAACTTGAGCTCTATCGCACAACTGGAGTATCAAAGAAGGGTGAAATTCCTAAATGTCCATGTAGCCCCCTAATTATAGATGTGGTCGAAAACACACCGATAAGAAGGGCTCTACTAGACACGGCTCTGAGACATCCTAGGAAACTTTAAAACCTTAGGCTCTAATACCAAGTTTGTCACACCCCAAAATCGAGGGATGGGACAATCGCCTAACCGAATGAACCTGGTCAAGCGAACCTGATTTTCCTTTCCTACCTAACGCGTTTCCCCGTGTTTATAGCATACATTATTCATATGAAATGGCAAGAGAAAATCAAAAACGTGGATTCACAACATAAAGTCCATTTTTCCTCTTTTAACATTAGATCTTACCAAAACATACATAATAAATACAACATTCCCGATACGGGGCCATGATTACGAGTAAGTACAACAACTACCCAAATATATATTTACCACCCACATAGTGTCTACGGAGCCTCTAAGAGTACGGCGAATAATACATAGACTTGCCGGTAACAAGGCTCCGGCTATACCTCAAAAGAAACAACATAAACAAACTAAGACAACATGTACTACACACGGCCCCTAGAGGAAGTGGGGCTCACCAAGACTACTAAAGAGATGAAGGGAAGGCACCACTATCGGCGATCAGAGCTACCTGCTATGGAACCACCTACATCCATATAAAAGATGTAGCGCCCCGGCAAAATGGGCGTTAGTACCATTGAATAGTACTAGTATGTATGAACAAACCTACTCTAGATAGGATAAACATCAACAGTCAACACAAATAGAGGCATCCTATAACAATACGTCCAAGCAAGGAAAAACACAAACAAGAGTTACCACATCCTGCATCCCGTTTTGCCATCTTTTGGTTAATGTTCTTTTAGATTTCATCTTGTTATTATTATTACTGATCCACCGTGTTGTTGTCACACAGAGTCCAATCTCGGCCCGATCGGCTAAGCCATCCTAGGTGAGGTCCGAATTTCAATCACATCACATATAACCACTGTGGCTTGTTTTCACGGAGTCCAATCTTTGTCTGAATCGGCTAGGCTAACACCGTGGCTCGTGCACAACACGCGGAGTTCAACCTCTACCCGATTGGCTAGGCCATCCCAACTGAAAATAGTGAGGACAATAATCATCATCAAATCATAATCATATCACAATATCAAGTCATCCATGTGTACGGCATGGAGTCCGATCCCAGCCAGACCGGATAGGCCTTTGCACCCCTAGGACATTCTCTTGGTACAATTATGGGTGTTTTATATTACTTACATCATTTTTAACCTTTTCGATTCCCAACGCATATTGTTCTTTGATTCGTCTTTCATATCATTAGAATCCATTGATTCACATTTCACAACAATTCATTCTTTAATCCATATTCCATAACCTTCCATTCCATTAATTCATGTTTCACAATTTCCCAATCCATTGTTTCGTGCTTCATAACAATTCAACCTCATGTTTCACATTTCACATCATTACCATCTCTTTACCCACATTTAATATCATAACAACTTTTTGATTCATATTTCATACCATTCCAATCTTTCATATTTACCACACCCATCATATGCAATGACTGCACACATAGTAGAAGGAGGAACATAAAGATCACAACTCAAATACTCAAGTAACATAACTATATGGTATTAGCAAGGAATGCCATAGAAGCAAGAATTTCTAAATTAGGCACATATAACACATAAATTCCTTAGATATCTAACAAGAGTATCATACCCGAAAAGTGAGCACAATGGGTTTATCCTATGAGTATTAGAGTTAGTCATACGTACCTCAAAGAGTTTTTCCTTAAGTTTATACAATACACCAACACCTCTAGAAATATGAAATCTATAAAGAGATAAAAGAAATTGATTAATAATTAGGAGGATTACCCATGGTTTAACTCTCATAGGAATTTCATCAAACACCTAACATGTGAAGTAGACTACAAGGTTAAAAATTGCAATTCCCTCTTCCCTCAACAAAATTTTAACATGAACTACCCAAATTAGTTCTTTAATTTCACATATTACAACTTAGTCCCACATGCATGGCTTATGTCTGACCCTCACTACATATTTGAACCCTTAACCTCTTGCATGAAATTTTTGGAAGTAGGACTTACTCGTATGAAGGACAATCTAAGGTTATCTTCATTGATTCTTGAAGACTTGAGCAAGATTTGGGTGATTATGAAGTTAGACCCCATCTTTCCCTCTATATATTCTCTCGTCTCTCTCTAAAATCAGTAGAAAATTACCCCAAATGAAGCCCCTAAACCTATTTATGAAAATGGGGTCGAGTTATAAAAATAGAAAAAATAAGCCTCTGAAACAGGGTTTGCGGTCGCATAACGGATCGCAAAACAAGAATACGGGCCGCATAATGCATCACGAAATAGGTGCCCAAAAATGGGCAACACTGGCCCGATTCGCGACTGATTTGCGATCGCAGAGTCATAAATGCGACAGAAATGTGATCGCAGATTCGACACAGGATCGCATTTTTCCAACTTTTGATAATTTAATCATAACTTTGTGTCGGAATGTCCAAATGACGAATGGTTTGAAGAGTTGGAAACTAGAATAAAAGAAATTTCATTTAATAGGTTATTCATCACATAATACCTTATATAAATTTATATATTCTCGTTCAAAGTGTGGACTAGTGCAAGTACCTTTGGAATTTTAGCCAATTATGAAATTTTCCCATTTGGATTAGACTTAGGCTTCTCCTTGGACCTCACATTACTTATTATATGACTCATATACTTATTCACCACATCCAATTTATTTACATCATATTTATAGGACATAAAATATTATAATTAGTCTACCTAGCACCCCGAAATCCAATATTGCTTAGCAAAATTTTTCGGGGCCTTACACCGTGTCATATCTAAGTGGGACCAAGAAAAACAATTCATGTTATCAATAATAAATTTATTGAGTTTCTTCCTAAGATCGGGGTTTAACCCCGTACCTAGGTATACCTTTCATTTGGGCAGGTACTCAATCAATATAACATGTTCCAGCTCTTCGAGTGTGGATTTGGTGGCATCGGAATCTTCGGGAATAATGAAGGTTCGAGGGGTCCAATAATCATGATCTTCTTCTTCCTTCATTTTCTGCTTCTCCAATTTAGTCAAGGCTGGTGGGAGTGATTGCTATTTGGTTTCCTATTTTCCTTTGATTTCCGATCCCTTTGATGTTGAAAGTGCTGATATCGGTATCACCTCATCAACCGCGAACATTTCCTTTGCAGCATGTTGCTCCCCGTATACTGTTTTCACCCTGTCTGGTTTAGGGAATCACATCATTTGGTGGATAGTCGAAGGTACTACCCTCATATTGTGCATCTAGGGCCTCCTGAGTAGGGCGTTGTACCTCATGTCGCCCTAGATAACGTGGAACTTGGTTTCTTGAATAGTTCCGGCCATGTTAACTGGTAAAATGATCTCTCCTTTAATCATTTCGCTAGCCATGTTAAAACTATTCAGGACCTGAGTTGCAGGCACGATTTGGTCTTATAGGCCGAGCTGCTCCACTACCCTTGATTGGATGATATTTGTTGAGCTACCTGGATCTACTAAAATATGCTTAACTTGAAATTTATTCATAAAGATAGAAATTAGTAGATCGTCGTTGTGAGGTTGAAAAATTCCTTCTGGTTCCTCATCGTTGAATGATATGGTGCCTTTTGGAACATAACTCGGGTCCGGTTTTCCCTAGTGATTGACACCTTAGTGCATTTGAACACGGGTCCTTGTGGAATGTCGACCCCGCCGACGATCATATTGATCACATGATGTGTCTCTTCATGTTCATTTTTCCTGTTGGTGTCCCTTTCTATGAAATGATTCTTGGCTCGATCACTTAAGAACTCTCGAAGGTGACTCTTGTTGAATAGGCGGGCTACCTCCTCTCGTAGTTTCCTGCAATCCTCAGCTCTTTGGCCATATTTGCCGTGATTTACACATCATATTGGGGTTTCTTTGGAAAGGATATGTCTGTATGGTCCTGGGCCATCTAGTATCTTTGATTCTTCCAATTGCCGATACAGTTCTTGATGCGTCGACATTAACGTCATACTCTGACAATCGAGGTTCTCTGTGGGATCAACATGCTTATCAAAACCACTTTTGCTCATAAGTCCCCGAGAAGTTTTTCCTCGGCCACTTCTTCGATCATCATGTATAGTTGATATCGGTCTTTGCTCGACCCATGTTCCCCGTCGATGTCCCTCTGATTCCTGGTTGTGAACATGTTCGGTTATACGAAATCGGAAGGAGTTGTTAATTGGTCGTCCTCGACCCTGATCTTCAATTGGTACCGATTATGTACATCGGCCAAGGTCACCGCTGGATATTCGACCAAATTTTGCTTCAGCTGAAGTGATACTATCAAACTTTGTTCATTCAACCCCTAAGTGAAAGCTTGAACAACCCAATCATCCGTGACTGGTGGCAACTCACATGCGTTCGATTTGAAATTGGGACACGAACTTCCTAAGCATTTCATTATTCTTTTGTTTTACTTTGAAAAGTTTTGATTTCCTCATTGCAACCTTTATGGCCCTGGCATGTGCCTTTACGAAACAATCTGCTAACATGGAAAATTAGTCAATGGAATTTTGCGGTAGATTGTGGTGCCAAATCATTGCCCCTTCAATAGAGTCTCTCCGAACTTGTTCAATAAAACAGATTCGATCTCATCATCTTCCAAATCAGTACCTTTGATTGCACATGTATAGGAGGTTACATGCTCGTTGAGATCGGTGGTCCTGTTGTACATAGGTATATCCAGCACACAAAACTTCTTGGGAATGGGCTTCGGAGCTGCACTTGAGGAAAGGGCTTCTGTCAAAATTTCTTCGAATCCATCGGGAGTTGTACGTCTCCACTTTCTTACCATTTGCCTCAATTTTCTTCTATCCCAACTTAATTAATTTGGTGATCTCTTAGACCATCTTCATTATTGTGGGGTCAGTCCCCGATTCACTGACATTCGGCCTTTCTAGTACTGGCTTGGTTCGGCGGATGGCTTCCGCTTCGACCCCACTCGAAGTTTGATGCTGATTTTGTAGTTGTGCAATAGCAGTTTGTTGAGACTATAGCATTTCGAATATTACCTGTAGACTGACTCCTCCATCTCCTCCGCCCTGTGCCCCTTGACCAACAGATCGGCCTTCTCTGTGTACACTCCCTTCAGGGTCTGTGCCGATATTCGCATTCAAAGAAATGTGAGAACTGAAGTCGACTGGGTTGGCAATCGGTGCTCCCCCGAGATCAGCTTTCGGCACTTTGACCCCCGGAGCAATTACATTTTTTGTTTTCCCCTGAAATCCAAGGCCATTGTCACCATGTGTGGGTGCGTATTGTGAGTTTGACATATTTTTAACCTGAAAGCACAATCCTCGACCAATCACGGATATCCCGCTTTTTCTGTTACTAAGTTATCCCGATATTACTCGAAGTCTATCTCTTTTCATCTCGATTGATACTGACCTCGACCTAGAAAGAGGCGTTTATTGCTGACTCAATGTCTCAGCTCTTTGATGCAACATCCTAGTCTCGATCAAATAGAGAAATCGGGTAGGCCCGAATTCTACCGTATACATAACTCTTTCCATACTCTCAAGTGGGTTGGCATAATGAGCCTCAACCAATATTTTTATTTGATTTTCCAAGTGTAATGACATGACTGATCATTTTGAGAGTAATAGCTCTGATCCCCTGTTTCTGCATATGTGTCTTGCCGGGAGGTTTTGGTGTGCTTTCAAAGTGTTTTGGGACACTCAAACCCTAAACGTGAGCTAAAGTTCTAGGATTTTGACCATAGTTGGATATATGTGAATACGACTCTAGAATGGGGTTTCATCAGTTCCATTAGCTTTTTTGGGTGATTTTTGACTTTTCGTCAGTTGCGTTTTGGTGGTCCGTAGCTAAATTAGGCTTGAAATGGCAAAAATTGAATTTTTGGGAAGTGTGACCGGCAGTGGACTTTTTGATATCGAGGTTAGATTCCGCTTCTGAAAGTTGGAGTAGGTCCACAATGTTGAATATGTCTTGTGTGCAAAATTTTAGGTTAATCGGATGTGGTTTGAAAGGTTTGGGCATCAGTTGCATAAGTTTGAATTTTCAAAGTTCTTTAAGTTTGAATTGTAGGGTGATTCATGTTTTTAGCATTTTTTAATGTGATTTGAGGGCTCGACTAAGTTTGTATGGTTATTAAGGACTTGGTAGTATGTTTGGTGGAGGTCCCGAGGACCTCGGGTAGATTTCGAGTGGTTAACGAATTATTTTGGACTTGTGAAAATGGCAGATTTCTGGTGGTCTCCAGTTATGGTTTCCTTCTTTGCGTTCGAGAGGGGAGTCCTGCGTTCGTGAAGAAGAACTGAAGGCAGATGGAATTTTATGCTTCGCGGTCGCGATGGAGGCCATGCGTTCGCAAAGCTCTGAGGCAATTGGTCTACGCATTCACGATGAAGGTCCTGCATTTGCGTAGAGGAAGTGGTCAGCTGAGTCTCCAAGCCTCTTTTCCTACACGTTCGCGATGTTGGTCCTGTGTTCGCGTCGTGTCAAGTTGAGCAAGCTACGCGCTCATGAGAGAAAACTCGCGTTCGCGAAAGTGAAATGTTTTGGTCAGTAAATTTTTGTTCTATACAATCACTAGGGTGTGGTCGCGTTCGCGATGAAGGTGCATCTGGGCATATTGAAAACGAGGGTTTCGAGTTCATATCATAAAATTAAAGTGGGAGCTCGTGGAAGACCATTTTTGGAGAGATTCTTGCGTGGGTATTCGGAGTAAGTGATTCCTACCTAATTTTTGTCAAATTCAATGATTATGCCTTTAATTCCATCATCTAATTTGTGAGGTGGAAAATAGGGGAAAAAGAGGAAGAATTCTTGAGTTAGATTTTTTATGTTTTGAATGGGATTTTGTTATCGGATTTGAGTAAATTTGATATGGTTAGACACGTGAGTGAATGAGTGTTCATATTTTTTGACTTTTACCCAAATCCGAGATGTGGGCATGGGGAAGCTTTTTAGGGCGACTTTTGAATTTCCTGTTGAAGTCTTAATTAAATTAATTAGATTAGTCTATTATAGTCATATTTATGATATCTAATTATTTTTGGGTAGATTTGGGCCATTCAGAGTCGGGTAATCGGGGAAAAGACATTCTTACGGATTTATTTGATCTTGGTTCGAGATAAGTAGCTTGCCTAACCTTGTGTGGTGGAAATTCCATTTGGATTTGGTAGTGTAGTGATATGTGCACGTCGTGTACGCGGGGTGACATGTGCGTACACATGCTTTTTATCGTAAAACCCGATTTTTACTGAGTATTAATCTATTTTCATTCTTAATTTAGTTATACCAACATGTGTACTTATCCTATTTAGTCTAATATAGCATGTCTACGTGCTTTAACTGCTTATTTGAAATATGTACAGCATGCCTAGTTGTTTTCCTGCTTTTTCCTTGTACTTTATATGTCTTACTGTAGAATTCTTGCTGTGAACTGTTGTTTTTATCGGTTTGAGTTGTGTGTTTACATTTGAGAATACGAGGCGGTTCCTCGGGAATTTTCCCTGCACATTTACTTTTGAGACTACGAGGTAGTTCGTCAGGAGTTCTCCCTGCACATTTACTTTTGAGACTATGAGGCGGTACCTCTAGAGTTCTCCCTGTATATTTACTTTTGAGACTACGAGGCAGTACCTCAATAGTTATCCCTGCATATTTATTTTACGACTACGAGACGGTATCTCGGTAGATCCCCTATTATTTATCCCTGTGTTATACTGTTAGTTTGATGAATTGTCTTTTTGTTCAATTCCAGTCTCTTATTATACTGTATATTCTCTTGCTTTATTCATTATATACCAGTGGGCCTGACCTGACCTCGTCACTACTCGACTGAGGTTAGTCTTGGCACCTACTAGGTACCATTATTGTGTGCTAATGCTACTATTCTGCATATGTTTTGTGTGCAGATCCAGGTGCTCATTATCAGCCACATAATCAGCGAGCCAAGAAAACTTTGGAGACTTCAAGGTATATCTGTCGTGTGCGCATACCTCGGAGTCCCCCTTTATTCTTCCCTATGTCAAACACTTTTTGTATTCCTTTTTATTAGACAGACTGTGGTGTATAGAGTTGCTATTTTCTTTTTGTAGCTTGTGACTTATGATGATTAGGGTTTTGGAAAGGCCGTGAATTTCTAGTGTATTGGTTTATGTACATGTCGAGCGGCATTGTTATCAGTCATTATCTATTGCTATTAGTTGTTAATTTTTTCTTTCACTTTGTTATTTTTCCACAAATTGGTAGGCTTACCTAGTCATAGAGAGTAGGTGTCATCACGACGTTTTACGGACAGAATTTTTGGTCATTACAATTTTATATCAGCGCTCTAGGTTTATAGGTGTCCTAAGTCACAAGCCCGTTTGTTAGAGTCCCGCGAATCGGTATAGAGACGTCCGTACTTATCTTCGGGAGGCTATGGAACTGTTACTAAAAATTACACTTCTTGAGATTGAGGTCGCCCTAGAGGGGGAGTCCAGGCTAGATATTATGCTCTTCTTGCTCGTACAGAGGCATTTGCTTCCGACTTTTTCATTATAGGTATTGTTGCGGTCTATCATATAGATACGTCAGTCTTATTTGATCCATGATCTACTTATTTATATGTGTCCTATTGTTTTGCCTCGTATTTGGGCGTATATCATTATTCTTTGAGTTCTCCTATTTATGTGTCTACAACTGTGGGAGATTCTATTGTTGCGGTCTATCATGTAGACTGCATATATTAGTCATGTTTGGTTGTTCTAAGTGGTTTTGAGACCAAAGTTGATTCATTATTGCTCAGCATGGTAGACTTTGATATGATGTTGGGCATGGACTGGTTGTCACCACATAATGATATTCTTGATTGTCACGCTAAGACTGTGACAGTGACTATTCCAGGATTACCGGAATTAGAGTGTAGAGGTACCTTAGATTATACTCCCAATAAAGTTATTTCATTTCTTAAAGCTCAACGAATGGTTGAGAAAGGGTGTGACTCGTATCTAGCTTATGTGAAAGATGTCAGTATTGGTACCCCTACAGCTGAGTCATATCCAATAGTGAGGGACTTTCAATTTGTGTTTCCAGTTCATCTTCCGGCAGTTTCGCCCGACATAGATATTGATTTTGACATTGATTTGTTGTTGTTCACTCATCCCGTCTTTATTCCTCCATATCATATGGATCCTCATGAGTTGAAGGAGCACTTACTAGAGTTACTTGAAAAGGGCTTTATTCAGCCCAGTGTGTCACCTTGGGTTGCTCCGGTCTTATTTATGAAGAAAATGGACGCTTATATGTGTATGTGCATTGAATATCGCTAGCTGAAAAAAGTTACAGTAAAGAACAAGTATCCGTTGCCTCATATTAATGACTCACCTCTTGAAGATTCGGGAGCCAAATATCCCGAAGATTGCTTTCAAGACTCGGTATGGTGACTACGAGTTCCTTGTGATGTCTTTTGGGCTGACAATTACCACAACAACTTTTATGCACTTGATGCACAGTGTGTTCTGGCCCTATCTTGGCTCATTCGTCATTGTATTCATTGATGGCATTCTAGTGTACTCCAAGACTCGGGGAGGATCATGAGCAGCACCTGAGCACTGTGCTTCAGACCTTGAGAGAAAATAAGTTATATGCACAATTTTCAAAGTGTGAGTTTTGGCTAGACTCGGTGGAATTTCTGGGTCATATAGTATCGAGTGATGGGATCAAGGTGGATCCGAAGAAGGTGGAAGTAGTGAAAAGTTGACCTAGATCGTCCTCAGCTAGGGGGATCCGGAGTTTTTTTGGTTTGGTGGGGTATTACGTCGTTTTATAGAGGGTTTTTCATCTATTGCATCAGCTATGACCAGACTGACCCGTAAGGGTGCTCCGTTCAGGTGGACAGAGGAGTGTGAGGAGATCTTTCAAAAGCTCAAGACAGCTTTGACTACAGCCCCAGTATTGGTATTGCTTACAGGTTCGGGGTGTTATACTGTATATTCTGATGCATCACGGATTGGCCTCGGCGTGGTGCTGATACAGGACGGTAGGGTGATTGCCTATGCGTCCATATAGTTGAAGGCGAATGAAAAAAATATCATGTCCACAACCTTGAGTTAGCAGCTATTGTTCATGCCTTGAAGATTTGGCGGCACTATTTGTATGGTGTCCCTTGTGAGATTTACATCCATCATCGGAGTTTGCAGAATCTGTTCAAGCAAAAATATCTTAACATGCGTTAGCAAGAGGTGAAGGGAGTTGCTTAAGGACTATGATATCACCATTTTGTACCATACATGGAAGGTAAATGTGGTGGTCGATTCTTTGAGTCACCGGGCGGAGAATTTTAGGAGCTTAACATATCTACCAGCAGCATAGTGGCCCATGACGTTGGATGTTAAGGCCTTAGCCAGCCAATTTGTGAGATTGGATATATCTTAGCTGAGTCGAGTATTGGCTTGTGTGGTCTCTCGGTCTTCTCTTAATGATCG
This sequence comes from Nicotiana paniculata, assembly GCA_005239505.1. NCBI lineage: Eukaryota > Viridiplantae > Streptophyta > Magnoliopsida > Solanales > Solanaceae > Nicotiana > Nicotiana paniculata. The sequence goes on from MDKI01289039.1 coordinate 59,962, forward strand.
TATCAGGGAGCGTCAGTATGATAACCCCCAATCTGCTTGTCCTTAAGGACACGGTCCAACACAGTGATGCTAAGGAGGTCACTATTGGGGATGAGGGTGCATTGAGGATGCAGGGCAGGTTATGTGTGCCCAATGTGGATGGTTTGTGTGAGTTGATTCTCTAGGAGGCTCACAGTTTGCGGTACTCCATTCATGTGGCTGCTGCGAAGATGTATCAGGACTTGAGGCAGCATTACTGATGGAGGAGGATGAAGAAGAACATAATGGAGTATTGTAACAACCCGGCCGGTCGTTCCGTGAGATTTACCCCGTTTCCCCTAGTTCTGCATTTGTTGTATATCGCTATCCTGTTTTTGATGTGTTGGATCAGTTGGTTCGGGTCCGGAGTGGTTATAGTGAGAATTTAGGCATTTAGCCTTTTAAAGTAGCCTAATAGGTGAGAAAGTCAACTGAGAGTTGACTTATTGGTAACTGACCTCGGAATGCGAATTTTATGGCTCGGATAGCTTCATTAGGTGATTAAGGACTTAGGAGTGTGTTCAGAATATTTTTGTCATGTCCGGTGTAGAGTTAGGCTTGAATTGGCGAAAGTTAATTTTTGGCGATTTCCGGTCGGCACTGGAAAATAGGCTATCGGGGTCAGAATGAAATTCAAAAAGTTGGAGCATGTTCATAATGTCATTTTGGTTATGTCTGCAAAATTTCAGGTAAATCGGAGGTGTTTTTGTTTGTTTCGGCGTAGTTGGAGAAATTTAGAAGTTTCAAAGTTCTTAGGCTTGAATTTGATGTAAATTTGGTGTTTTCGTGTTGTTTTTGGTGTTTCGAAGGCTTGACTAAGTTTTAATGATGTTATGGGATATGTTGGTATATTTGGTTGAGGTCCCGATGGCCTCGGGTGTGTTTCGGGTGATTAACGGACCAATTCTTGGCTTGAAAACTGGGCAGATTTGTTGATGGTGTGAGATTCTGATATCCTTCTACGCGATCGCGGGAGGATGTTAGAAATCGCGTAGATTAAAATAGTGGGGAAGGAATTTTGTTCTATGCGATCGCATGGTTAGGAATGCGATCGCATAGGTTGGGCAGGATAGGCACTGCGATCGCATAGGAGGTTCTACGGTCGTGTAGGGTATTTTGAGAGGCGTGTATGGGGTGGAGAATTGTTCTATGCGATTGCATGTATTGGTCTTGGATACCAGTGGTTGGTTGGTCTGCGCATCGCGATCGCGTGCCAAGGTTCGCGATCGCAGTGAAGTAAATTTTATAGCTGGGCAGAATGTTTTAAAAGGCATGTTATGCGAAATTGGCTCATATTTCGTCCATTGTTGACGAGTTGGGAGCATTTTTGAGAGGATTGAAGAGGAATTTGAAGGGAATCACTTGGAGGTAAGGTTTTTAACTTCGTAACTCGTTTATATGTCTATTTCTAAGTGATTAAACCATACAATTTGCTGGAATTAAACACAAATTGGGGAAGAAGGGGTGCATGGGAAATTGATTCTTCTTTTGAGGATTTAAGTGGGCAGTTGTGGTCCGATTTTAGTGTTCTTGGTATGTATAGAGTCGTGGGAGGACGATGTTTCTAATGATGTAAAAATTATCGAATTCCAAGATGTGGGCCCGTGGCTCGGGTTTGGCCGAATTTCGAGATTCTTGTATGATTTGATAAATTTCGATTGGGTTGATATCCTTTGATATATATTGATAATGTTAACTTCTTTTGGCTAGATTCGGAGCAGCCGAGATCCAATTTTAGGGGAAAAATCATAACAGACTAGTGTTGTGGCCCGATAGAGGTAAGTAATGTCATAAATATTGTCCTGAGGGCATGGAACCCTGGACTCCATATTTTCTCACTGATTTTTGGATGGCACACATGTCGAATGACGAGTATGTGGCGCGTACTGATTTTTTGACTGGACTAGGTCCTCTCTATGGCAACTAATGTGTTGCATTTTTTTTTCCCTCAAAATCTTATGTTAAATTATGTTCTAAATATTTGTAAAATATTTGGGCTATACGCCGTGTTTGGGGCCTCGTGCCAATCTGTTTAGACCCCTTGGGGGCTTTTTACTGCTGTTTTCCTCACTATTTGTTGACGATTTCACTCAACATCACTGTAAATACTGTTTTTTCGAGACCCAGCCTGATTTACACTACATGAGCATTAAAATGATGTTTTGGGTCGAGTACCCTGTTTTACTGATTCTCCCGAGGGGCCTTTGAGTGGTGCCACCAAGTGTGGCCGAGGGCCAACAGTGATGGTGAGGTGCTGAGTGATATTAGCGCTTGGGCTGAAAGAGCCCCTCCGGAGTCTGTACACACCTCCGGTGAGCGCACCGAGTGTGAGTGATTGGGAGGCATGAGTGGTTGTGAGGTGCTGAGTGATATTAGCGCTTGGGCTGAAAGAGCCCCTCCGGAGTCTGTACACACCTCCGGTGAGCGCACCGAGTGTGAGTGATTGGGAGGCATGAGTGGTTGTGAGGTGCTGAGTGATTGTGAGGTGCTGAGGGATTGTGAGGCATGCCCGAGGGGATGATTATGAAACATGTTTTGCCCGAGGGGCTACTTATGATTTTACTACATTCATTTGCATACCAAATCCTTGTTTTAAAGTTGTTAAAAGTTTGCATTGTTTTAAGGACTTTTGTGAAGTTGATTTCTAAGGCGTGACGATTTCATATATCTATGTATACTATTGGAAACTAAGGCCGTGTATATTGTGACTTGATGACATTGATTTTTATGTGATTCCTTGCTAATTAGACTTGATTTATTGTCATTACTACTGAGTTGGCGTACTCACATTACTCTCTGCACCTGTGTGTGCAGATTCAGAAGCAGATATCAAGCATTTGTCTTTATTCCGCAGCGGAGCCGGATTTGTGGGATATAGAGGTAGTTGTTCAGCGTTCGCAGCATTTCTGTTTTCCCTTCTTGTTGTATTTAGCTTTGATTCGAAGGTTTTGTATTATAATAGTTTATTTTGGCTCATTTCTCTAGATGCTCATGACATTTTGGCTCAGGGTTTTACGGATGCCAGTATTGTATCATGTTGGCCTATTGTATTAAGAAATTTTCTGTTTATTTTGATGAAAGGCGTGAAACTTGAACGGGATTTTCAAAAGAAATTGCGAACATGCGGGTGATCGGCGAGCCTAGTTTCACGATAGGCGCCATCACGGCCGGTTTGGATTTGGGGTCGTGATAGTTTGGTATCAGAGCCCTAGGTTACATAGGACTCGACGGTCATGATCGGGTTTAGTAGAGTCTTGTGGATCGGTACGGAGACGTCTGTACTTATCTTCGAGATGCTGCCGAACTTTTAGGAAACATTCTATCTTTGTTAATCTCTTTCGTGCTGATCTATTGATTCTTGAAATCTGAACTTACGTTGTTTCATTCTCTCACAGATGGCGAGGACACGCCATACCGATCAGAGTGACCAGTCACTGGCTAGACCAGCGAGAGGTCGAGACCGTGGTAGCGGTAGGGGGCCAGCCCGCGCAGCAGCCGAGGCAGTACCTCATGATCCCTCTATTGATCACGATCAGGTTCTCGCCAATGGTTTCTCAGCGCGATAGGCTCAAGCACTAGTAGTGCCTATGGTTATTTCGGGTCTTCAGGAGACCCTGTCTCAGATATTGTCAGTATGCACCGGTTTGGCACAGGCCGTTGCCATATCTTCTTCAGCCACAACAGCTTAGGCCGGGGGAGGCAATCAGACTCCAGTTGTCTGGGCACCTGAGCAGGCTGCACAGGGTATTCAGGCCCCGGGAGCAGCCCCAGGTCAGCCAGCTGCTCCGGTTCAGGATTATGTGGTCCCTGCTATGCCTGAGGACGAGCAGCGTAGGTTGGAGAGGTTCAGTAGACTTCAGTCTATGACTTTCAGCGGTGCAGAGGGCGAGGATGCCCAAGGATTTGTATATAGGTGCCAGAGGATACTGCGCACCACGGGTATTCTGGAGACCAATGGGGTCTCGTTTGTTACCTTTCAGTTTGCGGGTGCTGCATTTACTTGGTGGGAGTCTTTCGATAGGCGTAGATCGGTTGGTTCAGCACCTCTTACTTGGCAGTAGTTCTCCACGATCTTTTTGGAGAAGTATGTTCCTCAGTCCCACAAAGAGGAGCAGTGTAGGCAGTTTGAGCGGCTGCGCCAGGGAGAGTTATCAGTCACTCAGTACGAGATGAGATTTTTTGAGTTGGCTATGCATGCTTCTGAGATTATCCCTACTGATAGGGAGAGGGTGAGGAGGTTCGTAGATGGTCTTTCTTATCAGCTTCGGTTGTTTATGACTCGAGAGAGAGTATCGGGTGCTTCATTCGAGCAGGTTATTGAAATAGCTCGAGCTATTGAGTCTGTTCGCCGCCAGGAGCGGGAGGAGAGGGAGGCCAAGAGGCCTCGTGGTTCGGGCAGTTCCATTGGTGCTCCCTTCAGAGGACAATTTCAGTAGGGTAGGGGTCGTTTATTCAGGCCTCCTCAGTCAGGCCGCCTAGCATGTAGTGGTGCATCTTTAGGGAAGGGTCCCCGTGGTTCTCAGCTAGGCAATACTTCATTTGGTGCCCTCCCAGCTCAGAGTGCAGCTCGAGCACCTCCAGTTCAGGGTTCTTCTATGCAGGAGTCTTCCAGTAGCCGTACGGGTGCTAGGGGTTTCTATCAATCCCCGCCTCTAGCTCCAAGTAGTTGTTTTGAGTACGGAGAGTTCGGGCACGGGTGGAGGCAGTGTCCCCTCCGTTCCGGTGGATCTTCTCAGCAGAGGGGCCAGCCCTCGACTTCAGCTCCAATCACTTCACCACCCGCCCAGGCACCCAGGGGTGGTGGTCAGTCAGCTAGAGGCCGCCCTAGAGGGGGAGGTCGAGCAGGGGAGGTCAGGCTCGCATGTATGCATTTCCAGCCAGGCCGGATACTATGGCCTATGATGCCGTGATTGCAGGTATTGTTTCAGTCTGTTGCCGTGATGCCTTGGCTTTATTTGACCCTGGTTTCACATATTCCTATGTTTCTTCATATTTTTCTGATTTTCTGGATATGCCCCATGAGTGTCTGTTCATGTGTCGACTCCGGTGGTTGATACAGTTGTTGTGGATCGGTCGTGCATTATATCTATTAAGGGTCTGGAGACCCGAGTGGACCTACTGTTACTCAGCATGATCGATTTTGACGTGATATTGGGCATGGATTGGTTATCTTCGTGCCATGTTATTGGGGTGTCGGAGGGTTGAGTGGAGAGGTTCACTCGAGTATATGCCTAGCAGGGTGATTTCTTACCTGAAGGCTCAGCGCATGGTTCAGAAAGGGTGTTTATCTTATTTGGCCTTCGTGAGGGATGTCGGTAGTGAGACTCCTGCTATTGATTCAGTTTCTGTGGTTCGTGACTTTCCGGATGTGTTTCCTGCAAACCTGCCAGGCATGCCACCTGACAGGGATATTGATTTAGGTATTGACCTGGTTCCAGGCACTCAGCGTATTTCTATTCCACCATATCGTATGGAAACAACGGAGCTAAAGGAATTGAAGGAGCAGCTTCAGGAGCTCCTGGATAAGGGGTTCATTCAACCTAGTATGTCACCTTGGGCTGCACCGATGTTGTTCGTTAAGAAGAAGGATGGGTCCATGCGTATGTGTATTGATTATCGGCAGTTGAATAGGGATACGGTGAAGAATCGGTATCCCTTGCCCCGTATTGATAATTTGTTTGACTAGCTTCAGGGAGCTAGAGTATTTTCCAAGATTGATTTGAGAGGTACCATCAGTTGAGGATTCGGGATTCTGATATCCGCAAGACTGTTTCAGGACTAGGTATGGTCATTATGAGTTCTTGGTTATGTTGTTTGGGCTGACCAATGCCCCAGCTGCATTCATGCAATTGATGAACAACGTGTTTCAGCCTTATCTTAATTCCTTCATCATTTTGTTCATTGATGACATCCTGGTTTATTCTCGTAGCCAGGAAGAGCATGCTCAACTTTTGAGAGTTGTGTTACAGAGATTTAGGGAGGAGAAACTTTATGCGAAATTCTCCAAGTGTGAGATTTGGCTGGGATAGGTAGCTTTCGTGGGGCACGTGGTGTCCAGTGAGGGGATTCAGGTTGATCCAAAGAAGATAGAGGCGGTGCAGAGTTGGCCCATACCGTCCTCAGCTACAGAGATTAGGAGTTTCCTTGGTTTGGCGGGATATTACCGTCGCTTTGTGGAGGGATTCTCTTCGATTGCTTCGCCTTTTAGTAGATTGACCCAGAAGGGTGCGCTATTCAGATTGTCTGATGAGTGTGAGGAGAGCTTTCAGAAGTTCAAGTCAGTATTGACTACAGCTCCAATACTAGTTTTGCCTGCTGGTTCGGGTTCTTACACAGTTTATTGTGATGCTTCTAGAGTTGGCTTGGGAGAGGTATTGATGCAGGACGGTAGGGTGATTGCCTACGCGTCCAGACAGTTGAAGGTGCGTGAGAAGAATTATCCACCGCACGATCTTGAGTTAGCCGCCATTGTTCATGCTTTGAAGATTTGGCGACATTATCTGTATGGAGTGCAGTGTGAGATTTTCGCTGATCATCGCAGTTTGCAGAATCTTCTGAGGCAGAAGGACTTGAATTAGCGTCATAGGAGATGGTTAGAGCTCCTCAAGGATTATGACCTCACTATCTTATATCATCCGGGGAAGGCCAATATAGTGGCCGATGCCTTGAGTCGCAGAGCAGAGAGTTTAGGGAGTTTAGCTTACCTTCCAGTAGCAGAGCGACCATTAGCTCGTGATGTTCAGGTCTTAGCAGGTCATTTGGTGAGATTGGATCTATCAGAACCCCCGCGGGTGTTGGCTTATGTAGCCTTCAGGTCTTCTCTTTACGATCAGATTAGAGCACGCCAGTATGATGATCCGTATTTGCTTGTTCTTCAGGACAGGGTATGTCGCTGTGATGCTAGAGATGTGGTTATTGGTGATGATAGGGTCATGAGGATGCAGGGCCGGATTTGCTTGCCGATGGACTTCGAGATTTGATTCTAGCAGAGGCTCATAGTTCGCGGTATTCCATCCATCCGGGTGCCGCAAAGATGTATTAGGATTTGAGGCAGCATTATTGGTGGAGGAGAATGAAGAAGGATGTTGTGGAGTTTGTGGCTCGGTGTCTCAACTGTCAGCAGGTCAAGTATGAGCACCAGAGGCCAGGTGGATTGCTTCAGAGGTTTGATATTCCGGAGTGGAAGTGGGAGCGGATCGACATGGACTTCGTAGTTGGACTCCCACGAACTTCGAGGGGGTTTGATGCTATATGGGTTATTGTGGATCGGTTGACCAAGTCCGTGCACTTCATTCATGTTGGTACTATGTATTCATCGGAGAGGTTAGCTGAGATTTATATCAAGGAGATTGTCTGTTTGCATGGGGTTCCAGTTTCTATCATTTCCGACAGAGGCACTCAATTCACGTCCCAGTTTTGGAGAGCCGTGCAGAGAGAGTTGGATACTCAGGTTAAGTTGAGCATGGCGTTTCATCCTTAGACCAATGGGCAGTCGGAGCATACCATTCAGATTTTAGAGGACATGTTGTGTGCTTGTGTGATTGACTTTGGTGGTTCATGGGATCAGTTTCTGCCACTAGCGAAGTTTGCGTATAATAACAGCTATCAGTCGAGTATTCAGATGGCTCCGTATGAGGCCTTGTATGGTAGGAGGTGTAGATGTCTGGTTGGTTGGTTTGAGCCGGGCGAGGGCAGGCTATTGGGCACAGACTTGGTTCAGGATGCTTTGAGTAACGCAATGTTGATTCAGGAGCGGCTTCACATGGCGCAGTCTAGGCAGAAGAGTTATGCGGACCAGAAGGTCCGAGATGTGTCTTTCATGGTTGGGGATAAGGTGTTGCTGAAGGTATCACCCATGAAGGGTGTTATGAGATTCGGGAAGAGAGGAAAGCTGAGTCCCAGGTTCATTGGACCATTTGAGGTACTTCAGAGGGTTGGGGAGGTGGCTTATAGGCTTGCTGTGCCTCCAAGTTTATCGAGTATTCATCCAGTATTCCATGTTTCAGTGCTCCGGAAGTATGTTGGTGACCCTTCCCATGTTTTTTACTTCATCACGGTTCAGCTCAAGGGTGATATGTCATATGAGGTAGAGCCAGTGGCTATTTTGGGTCGTTAGGTCAGGAAGTTGAGGTCTAAGGATATAGCTTCAGTGAAGGTTCAGTGGAGAGGGCATCCGGTGGAGGATGCCACCCGGGAGACCGACCGGGAGATGCGGGACAGATATCCTCACTTATTTGAGACTCCAGGTATGTTTCTAGACCCGTTCGAGGATGAACATTTGTTTAAGAGGAAGAGGATGTAACGATCCGGCTGGTCGTTCCGTGAGATTTACCCCGTTTCCCCTATTTCTACATTTTTTATATATCGCTATCCTGTTTTTGATGTGGTGGATCAGTTGGTTGGGGTCCGGAGTGGTTATGGTGAGAATTTAGGCATTTAGCCTTTTAAAGTAGCCTAATAGTTGAGAAAGTCAACTAAGAGTTGACTTATTGGTAAATGACCCCAGAATGTGGATATTATGGCTCGAAATTGGCTCATATTTCCTCCATTGTTGATGAGTTGGGAGCACTTTTTAGAGGATTGAAGAGGGAATTGAAGGGAATCACTTGGAGATAAGGTTTTTAGCTTCATAACTCGTTTATATGTCGATTTTTAAGTGATTCAACCGTAGAATTTGCTGGAATAAAACCCAAATTGGGGAACAAGGGGTGCATGGGAAATTGATTCTTCTTTTGAGGATTTGAGTGAGCAATTGTGGTCCGATTTTAGTGTTCTTGGTATGTATAGAATCGTGGGAGGACGAGGTTTCTAATGATTTAAAAATTATCGAATTCCTAGATGTGGGCCAAGGGCTCGGGTTTGGCCGAATTTCGAGATTCTTGTATAATTTGATAAATTTCGATTGGGTTGAGTTCCTTTAATATATATTGATAATGTTAACTAGTTTTGGCTAGATTCGGAGCAATCGGGAGCCAATATTAGGGGCATAATCATAGCGGACTAGTGTTGTGGCCCGATAGAGGTAAGTAATGGTCATAAATCTTGTCATGAGGGTATGGAACCCCGGACAACATATTTTCTCACTGATTTTGGAATTGCGCACATGTCGGATGACGAGTATGTGGCGCGTACTGAATTTTGGAATAGAATAGGTCCTCTCCGCGACAACTAATGAGTTGCATATTTTTTTCTCAAAACCTTATGTTAAATTATGTTCTAAAGATTTGTAAAATATTTGGGCTATACGCCGTGTTTTGGGCCTCGTGCCGACCTGTTTAGACCCCTTAGGGGCTTTTTACTGCTGTTTTCCTCACTATTTATTTACGATTTCACTCAGCATCATTGTGCATACCGTTTTTCGAAACTCAGCTTGATTTACACTACATGAGCATTAAAATGATGTTTTTGGGTCGAGTACCCTGTTTTACTTATTCGCCCGAGGGGCCTTTGAGTGGTCCCACCGAGTATGGCCGAGGGCCAAGAGTGATGGTGAGGTGCTGAGTGATATAAGCAATTGGGATGAAGGATTCCCTCCGGAGTTTGTACAAACCCCTAGTAAGCGCACCGAGTGCGAGTGATTGAGTGATTTGGAGGCATGAGTGGTTGTGAGGTGCTGAGTGATTGTGAGGTGCTGAGGGATTGTGAGGCATGCCCGAGAGGCTGATTATGAAACATGTTTTTCTCTAGGGTCTACTTATGATTTTACTACATTCACTTGCATACCAAATCCTTGTTTCAAAGTTGTTAAAGATGTGCGTTGTTTTAAGGACTTTTGTGAAGTTGATTTCTAAACCTGCAAAGCAGAACGACAATGATCCTTCCGCATCCCGACAGGTATGCTCACACTCAAATAAGTCAAGGCACGAAAACAGCCAAGGGAACGGGCTTGACAATGATCCTTACGCATGGGGTTGAGCATGGAACATGCCAAATGCCGTGCGGTTATTGTGGGTTGTGTTT
>MDKI01108912.1:0-13408 GCA_005239505.1 Nicotiana paniculata
CAACCAATCGGAATTATATTAATAACACAATAAGTTCATCCCTCAACAGGTTCTACCAAAACCATAGATTAAACAAGTTAGATAAACAAGTTCATAAGAATCAAATCGAAAATAACTTGCATAATTAAACTACAAAGTAATGAAGAAAATCTGTACAAATTGATGTCTTGCCGTCCGAATCCCTCTAATCCTTCAAATTCTCCCCGTCCAATCTTTTTAAGTTGTGTTTTTGGGGTCTATTTATATGATTAGGACAAACCCTAAACGTGTAGGGGACTTCTATTCCAACTGGGAAACACTTAAACTCGTCAAAACTCGGAATTGACCGGAACCAGGGACTTGACGTTTGGGCCCTAACGCCTGGCTAACGCCAGGCTAAGGCTCGCGTTTCAGCTCTAACGCCTGGCTAATGCCAGGCTGGGTCAGGCGTTTGGGCTCTGGCACCCGGCTATCGCTCGGTGCACTCCTCCTCGCCTTTTGAGCGTATTTTCGATGTATTTTCATCCATTTAGCTCGGTTTCCATCTCCAATTCACCTACACATGAAATAGACTCTATTATGCATATAAAAAGTGTATTTTTATCATTAACGCACATAAAATGTAAGGCATATAACATGTTAAACCATGAATTCTATCGTCGCATCAATAATACCTTTAGTGCGAGTGTGGTAACCCACTAAAAATCCATGTTGTTCATCTCCCTTTTCCAAGTCGGACTTTCCAGATTTTGCAGCAACTCTCCAAGTTTTTGGTTTCCCATCTTAACTTGTTGGATATTTGGAGGTTGAGCTACATATTCAGCAACATCCCTCTTCATGTCGTTGCACTTGTATAGCTGTCGAAGATTGTGATACATCTTGGTTTACCCTGGATGATTAGAACATCCGGACATATGAATCTCTACCATGATCTGCTCTCAGAGTCCTCTACCATTGGGTACACACAACCGATCCTTGTATCTCAGGACTACTTCTTGGAATAACCCGAAGACTTGCTTCTTTTGAAAGGGGGTGCTTCCTTTTATCTTAACCAAGTCTGGGTCACCAAATTGTCATGCCTATTCATTCGGCACTAACGATGACTCGGCATTTTTTCGAACTATGGCTCCTTCATTACTGCTATCAAGAAATAATATGCTTAAAATGGCCACCTGGTACAAGTATTTAGTCATATCCAACTTACGCTTCTCCACATGTTGTAGACAACCCATGGATTTCCAACTTGATGTGTCCGCCATAACGTTTTCCTTGTTTGGGTGGTATAGAATACCCACATGGTAGTCTTTCAGCAATTCAAGCCATATCCGTTTCCTCAGATACAATTCTTTTTGCTTGAATATGCATTGCAACCTCTTATGGTCGGTGAATACGTCTACAAGAATTCCATACAGATAGTGACACCATATTTTCAAGGAAAATATAACAACTCCTAGCTCCAAGTCATGAGTGGGGTAGTTCTGGTCGTGTTTCTTTAGATGTCTTGAAGCATATGCAATCACCTTACCGTGTTGCATCAGAGAAATGACCTATCCCACTACAGAGGCATCACAATATATGACGTAGCCTTCAGATCCCTCCGTCGGTGTTGTGGGTCTAGGCCAAGTCTTTACTGCCTCAATCTTTTGTGTATCAGCCCGGATACCTTCACTCGAAATGATATGCCCAAGGAAAGCTACAGAGTTCAACCAGAATTCACATTTAGAGAATTTTGCATACAACTTCCCTTTTTATAGAACTCTGAGCACACTATGCAAATGATCTGCATGCTCAGTCTCTGAACAAAAATACACCAATATATCATCGATAAATACAATAGAACATGTCTAAAAAGGGCCTGAACACACAGTTCATCAAATCCATGAATATTGCTGGGTCATTGGTCAAACTGAACGACATAACACGAAACTCAAAGTGCCCGTATCTGGTCCTGAATGATGTCTTCGAAATATCTTTCTCCTTAACCCTTACCTGATGGTACCCGGACCTCAAGTCTATCTTTGAGAAACACTTAGCACCTTGCAACTGATCAAATAAATCACCAATCCTCGGGAGTGGGTACTTATTCTTGGTCGTCACCTTGTTCAATTGTTTATAATAACTACAAATTCGTAAGGAATCATCTTTCTTCCTCACAAATAACACAACTGCTCCCCACTGATGTACTAGGTCTGATAAAACCTTTTTCAAGCAAGTCCTTAGTTGTTCCTTCAACTCTTTGAGCTCTGCGGGGACCATTCTGTAGGGAGGAATAGATATTGGATGAGTATCTGGTAGTAGGTCAATAGAAAACTCAATTTCTCGCTCTGGCAGAAGGCCTGGAAGCTCATCGAATTGGAAACTCATTAACCACGGGGATGGACTGAATGGTTGGTGACTCTACTTCCACGTCCCAAACCCAAACTATGTCATAAATATATCCCTTTCTGATCATCTTCCTTGCCTTGAGATAGGAAATAAATTTACCTCTTGGCGATGCCGTATTACCTTTCTATTCCAAAACAGGCTGCCCTGGAAACTGAAATCGGACTATCTTCGATATACAATCAACGTTGGGATGACAAGAAGCCGACCAATCCATACCCATTATAACATCAAATTCTACCATATCTAACTCGATTACGCTACGGTAGATCGACCATGAACTACTATTAGGCAACCTCTATATACTCGTTTAACTGTCACTGAGTCCCCAACAGGTGTAGACACCTCAAAAGGTTTGACCAATTCAGGTTTTATTCCAAACTTACTAGCAACCAACGAAGTAAAATAAGATAAGTTGGAACCTGGGTCAATCAGTGCATATACATCATATGAGAATACTCATAATAGACCTGTGACAACATCGAGTGATGATTCTTGATCCTATTGTCCTACTAATGCATAAATGATTGTGCCTCTACCTCTCGAGCAAGATACTCCACCTCTGCTTCTACCACGACTCGTTGGTGCTTGTGAACCCCGCCCAGGGGGGCGTACTGATGATGACGAACCAGCTACAGATATCGCTGGCTGAGCTATGCTTGCATCACCTCTCGTCAGACAATCCCTCATAACATGGCCCCTATAACCACAAGTATAACAATTACCCAACTCCATACGGCACTGCCCAACATGTTTCTTACCAAACTGAGCACACCGTGGAAAGGGCGGCCTCATCTTACTTAACTCACCCTTATACTGAGAAACTGAGGCCCTGAAATTCTGACCAGGCCCTGAATATGTGGAACGATCAAATTTCTTACTGCCAAATGAGGGGGTGCACTAGCCGATGGCTGGGCTAGATACCTCGGGTACTGCTGTCTCTAACCACCTCAAAACTCACCAAAAGGGCCTGAAGACCTTGCTCTCTTATTCTGGGCCCTATCATGCTCATGATCGGCCCTTTGCTTCTTCTTACGCTCCTATACTCCACGAGCGTATGCCTGAATACGAGAAATATCCATGTCTTCCTGAAGTGAGACCGACATACAATCGTTAAGCAAGTGCAGCTCTAACCTCATCACGAACCGGTTACTTGATCCTCCATCTTAGATACAATAGGGGGAGCATACCTAGCCAATGAATCAAACTAAAGATTATACTCCCGAACACTCATGTTATCTTGTCGAAGGGTCAAGAACCTATCAACTCTGGTCCGTCTAAGCTCTGATGGCAGATAATGACGAAGAAAATCCTCTGTAAACTCCTGCCATACTGCTGGAGGGGCATCCTCACCTCTAGACAATTCCCAAGACTCATACCAATTAACTGCAACATCTTGGAGTCTATAGGAAGCTAGCTCAACTGAATTAGTCGCAGTGGCCTCCATTACCATCAACGTCCTCTGCATTCTATCAATAAATACTTGAGGGTCCTCATTTGGATATTCCCCCGTGAATACTGGAGGGTCTAAATTAATAAAATCACGAACCCTCGCACTGATGAACTAGCTTCATGACCAATACCTACTTCCTGACGTCGAGCCTATGCGGCTACTAATCGAGTTAATAGCTTAATAGCATCTCTCATATCTTGACCATGTGCATCTGGTTGAGGGGCTGAACTTACAGGGGCAGGCACTGGAGCTGGTGCCCCTCGAAGCTCTCCTGGAGAGGGCGGGGTATGTGAAGTCTGAGCTAGAATCTCGCTATGAGACTCTCCCCAAGCCTGGTAACTCGTGGCGCTCGACTAGTAATCTCACCAACCACAGAATTTCCCTTCTGGGTGGTTGTAGTCTTCGGAGGCATCGCTGATAACGTAACATATTTTTAGGAACATGAATTCTTATATCGCACGATCTAAGATAAAGGATAGGATAACATCCTATATGTCCAATAGACTCATGTCTATAAGTGTGGTGCACAACACACTCATAAACAAGACTCTACTAGACACGGTCTGTAGACAACCCTAGGACAGAGCTGCTCTAATACCACTTTTGTCACGACCCAAAGCGGTGGGCCGCGACGGATGCCCCAGTCCTACTTGTCGAACATCCTTAAGCATGCATGTAAGATATAAACATGAATAACGTATGTGAGGGAAACCTACTGAAAATACTTATGTACATATATATGCAAAATACAGTGGGCGAGCCGGCAAGACTGTTATAGACAACAATATACCCAAATATGGAAGCCGACAAGGCCACATAATATCCAACTATACATAACTGTCTACAGACCTCTAATAGAAAATACAACTGTACAAGGATGGGACTGGGCCACGTCATACCCATATATGTATACAAGCATATCGTACCAAAATCAAAAGGCAGCTTCGGATCAAGTGGAGTACGCCAACTCTCGCTGATCAAAGATCCTAAGAAGGGGGACCGCCAGCTTGCCTACCTGAACTTGCGGGCATGAAACGCAAGCCCGGAGAAATAGGGTGTTAGTACGAATAATTTACTAACTATGTAAGGCATGAAAATAAGTACATATGAGACATAGATGAAACATGGAATAAAGAAATCTTATTGTATGTCTAAATCACTTTGTAAATCCTGAAACATTTATAATATCAAGCACCTGCGTGTAAATGTCATGTTATGCATAGGTATAGATGTACATAATATCATCAAGCCTCTGAGGGAATCACATCATATCATTTCGGCCATTGTTGGCAAAATCATCAACATATACCAACTGATCAGGTGGTGGTGCGTATATAATGCCGTAACCTTTTCCCATATGTCATATAGATATATATACATATAAATACGTGTATATAACTTCATCTGGTCATGGGTCAATGTACATGTATAAATGAATGAAATGCATGAAAATATGTTAATAATCTCAATATTCCTTTCAGATAAACTTTATCAACTGTGTATTATTCTGAGACCCGTGAACAGAAGATACAATAATACGTCATATGGGGCATCAAGAACATAGATACCCCTAGTATTTCTATAAATAGAGTCATTTATGAAAGTTGTGCGTTTGCTCGTTTATTTTTGTATCAATTGGATCATGCCAAAAATAAAGAAGGGATAGCCTTAACATACCTAAAATAGGGGAAAATCCGTATGATATTCTTGGGAAAGGTTTCACCATACTCCTTTAGAACCGCAAAATTTTACGTTGCTAAGGTGCTAATAATTCTCGTTGGAATCGTTTGGTTGCAAGAAATTTTGTTGAAAACTTGTTGGATTTTTAGCGTCTGTTTTGAAATGTTTCGAATTAGGAAGAAAGGTATATGATTTCTCACTTGATTATTCTAAGTCCAAATGAAACCAAACTTGTAATGTCTTACATGTAAGTATCTCATGTCCATTACTTTAGATGGACACCTAACCCAATATGACTATGAGTCATATATCTTAGTAGTGTCTTGATTCCACGTGGGGGTGGGAGGGGTTTTTAATCTTATCTCATAACTCATTAATTAATTAGGTAATGTCATGTTACCCGATAATTAACCAATTACCCACATAATTAAGAATTATCTTAAATTACTAAAACTATTACTCATTTTTAATATACTTTATACATCATACTATCATGTTCATATAGTATCTTGCATGGTACTAATCCATAAATATCGGGTATTATATCTCGGACCATATTTATCCCAAATCGATAACCTTCAACGAAACTCTTTTTTTTTAATTCGTGTACCCTTTATCCTTTATGGCACTTACTTATCGCTTGTTATGAATAGCATAAATAAGTTAACCTCAAGATAATCTCATTCCCAAGTCTACGTCGATTTCCTCCGCAATATGCATAAGGAGGATCAAAAGTAGAATTATCAACATCAAAACTCACATAATTCCAAGATGTCAGGTTTCTAAAATCATCAAGTAAAATAAAAATAAAGAAATCAAATATAAGAAAACAAAAATAAAATTTCAAACTTGAAACCTAGCAATATGTACACCACAACTAGATCGTTAGTTCTCCGGCAACAGCGCGAAAATTTGGTCACGCCCAACTAGCCTTATAAAAATGACTAAGCGGTCGTCGCAAATGTAATCCGATTTACAAGTCCAGAGTCTAATCCTACAGAGAACTAAGGTTTAGCTACAATTGTTCAATATCGCCAACAAACACAAGTCCAAACAATTTCTTAATTATATAATGTTTATGTCTATCTAATTAAATAACAAATCTAAAAAGCAGTAAAACTATCAATTAACAAGTATAAGGATTTGAGACAAGATTAAGGAGGTCTAGAGTTATGATTTCTCCAATTGTCAGAATCCTTCCCGTTGTGTCTTCTATAATTTCGCTTAAGTATTCTCTACCGATCGTGAGTACTTTAGTTGTCGTAATTCTCTCTTGAGCAACTACCATAATTTAGAGGATGTATTCACACGAACTACACTAGCTGGCACTAATTCACCGCTCACTACAATCGCACCAAGATTTTGTTATCTCTAATCCCGTTATTAAACCCTTAGTATTGATCTCTCACATAGGCTAGGAGTGATGTTGTTCAACAACTACATAAATATGTACTTTCTCTCGAGCAGTACACACTAAATAAACACAATCAATTGATGGTCATTCAATCAACAGCAACAAACACGTAGTTGAACAAGTAGAAAAATCTAACGGCTCAATTATATAAAAACATAACAAGAATTCATCCTCCAAAAGGTTTTATCAAAATCCAAGATAACAAATTAGCTATTCACAATAGTATGAAAAACTACAATACTAGAATTCATAACAAATAATGGAAATAAAAGAAGAAAGAGGAAAAACGTGAAGTTGAATCCTTCCCTTCTTGCTTCTAGCGTGTTCTTCCCTCCCTTGAGTCTTCTTCCCTTCCAAAGTAGTTTACTCTCCCTGCAAAATTATGTTTTAGAATGTATTTATAGTGACTAGGGTTTGTATGGGACGGATTCCTTCTCCAATTTCGGATTGGAAAAGCTGTTTTTGTTTTCGCTCCGGTCCGGTCTGGTCGAGAACATACGATGATCAAACTTCTTGATCAGACTTCGAAGCTTGAGGGCTACTCGATTAACTGCAAATTTCAAGACTTCCTAATCAACATGACATCATGGTTATAGTTGTACTGCCATCTCTCAAATTCTCCTTAAATTCCTTGGGATTGTTATTAATATGTGTTCAAACTAAATAAATAAGAAAAGTAGTACTTGAACAAAAATGTAAAAATATTTCGAGCCCGCAAGTTTTTTTTGTATGTTTTTAAGGAATTTAATCTTTTCATTGTTGCTCGAGGTATTTGAATTATTTTCCTTCAGGATAGAATAAAAAAATATTTTGTAAAAGAGACACTACAAATTACATAACTTCAGCGAACTCAAATAGCAAAGCAAATCATATATTGTAGACTCTGTTTTATTTTAGAAATACGCAAAACTTTCGGAATTTCTATTATAAAAAATCTGAAATAATGCCTCAATAATTATAGGTAATGAAATAGTGAGATGAAGACCTGCAATACAAAAGGTGTCTCTTTCATTTTCCATTCAATCGAGCATCCATTACTGGTCGACGTAGTTAATATGGAAGAAATCATTAGAATGTTGCTCTCCAATGTATGTTTCATTTCATAATAATTTGCACCCTACTCTTTTTTGTTTTCAATGAATTTCCCCTCTATTACTCATTTCTATGAAGACCATAAAAGAGGCAAATAGCTCATTTGTGAGAGTCATGCGAGGGGCAGGATAGCAATATCACAATTGAAATTCCCCTGAACCTGTTATTATGTGCTAGGTTTGTGGCTTCTGATGACTTAGGCTCTAATTTCTGCGTAGGTTTCAATACATTTGGTTCATAGGGAATTAATTCACTTAAAAAAAAAACAAAAGAGGAAGGAACCGAGGTTTGTAGCATCTGATGCATCCCTTTCATAGCTGTCTTGGTAAGACACCCCGAATCACCTACTGAATTCTACGACTAAGACATCCTGACTAGAATAGTAAATAAAATAGGAAAAACTCCTTAGTATAAGATAATTTCACAATGTCAGCAAGTAGACACAAATCCACAAGGTTTTGCGTTCAGGTTTCGATAATTTATCTCGTGTGACCGACTCAATCGCAGAAACACGCAATGCCCTCATTATAAATATATCCCTGCAAAAAATACCTCAAACACGAATTTAGGTGGGCAAAATCATGAAACTACAGAACTTAACCAGAAACAAAACCAAATAAAACCATAATCCTAGCCCTCATAACCAAACTAGAGAGGACAACTCACACAAATAGTCATATAAATATGCAACGGTGTATCCAGAATTTTAAAGTCATGGGTGTTTGCCGATAAAAACTTTAAAAGAAGAGGAAAAAAAAGATTAGTTGTGGGAGCTCACTCAATATTAATCCAATATTTTTATAATTGCCTATGTAAATTTACTAAATATGGTCAATGATAATGGGTGCTTGAGCACCCACAAGGGACAATGTGGATCCGCAACTGTAATTATGACTTTTTTTCACAAAAGTCATATAACTTTGTTTTCTGGTACAAAAATTATATAACTATGACTTTTTTTCACTAAAGTCATATAACTTTTTTTTCTCACAAAAAAATCATAAAACTTTCACTAACTCACACAAAAATCATAGTGGTAAATTTTCGGTACTATTTTCTTATTTTATGTTTTTTTATTGTATATTTTCACTCTAATAAATAATTGTGCAATAAAAATAGGAGAAATATGAGTGTGTGTATATATATATATATATATATATATATTGGCTAGCAAATACAATTATTTTTGGCCGACCGATTAGTTTTATCTGTTTCCCTTAAAATAGGAATGATCCAACCCAGCCTATACCCCTATAGTTCAAATAATACTAAAAGTGAATTCTTCCCCCATGAAAAACTTAGTTCGGAATGCATGAGATTCTGACAAAAATAAATAAATAAATAAATAAAAAGTATAATTAGAGAGAACTTGAAATAAAAATTCTATCAATTTGAATAAAAATCTTGAAAAAATAAAAATAAAAGATAGAAGTATCATGTTTTGAAGGATTTACTATTCTCTTTTAATATTATTTTAATTTATATATATGAGTATTGGGTCGCGTGGGCCAGGTCAGGTTGGGTCATCCCTATTTTAAGTGGATTATTATTTATTAGACTGAATATAAAAATTAAAAAATATTATTCAAAAATTATATTTTTCGATCACTGTGATTTTCGTGTGACTTAATAAAAATTATATGATTTTTATGTGAGAAAACATAGTTATATGACTTTGGTGAAAAAAAGTCATAGTTATATAATTTTTGTGTAAGAACACAAAGTTATATGACTTTGGTGAAAAAAAAATTATAATTATATGACCATGTGTGAAATTTACCCCTCCAACGAGAAACAGCTAAGAACTTGAAGACCAAGCAAATCTTT
This sequence comes from Nicotiana paniculata, assembly GCA_005239505.1. Taxonomy (NCBI): domain Eukaryota; kingdom Viridiplantae; phylum Streptophyta; class Magnoliopsida; order Solanales; family Solanaceae; genus Nicotiana; species Nicotiana paniculata. The sequence goes on from MDKI01108912.1 coordinate 9,828, forward strand.
ATTGCAAAATAAGGACAAAAAGAGCCTGTCAGTGACAATTCCTACTACCAACCACGGGCAGAGGAAGGGTGGCGGAAGGGAATTTACATTATATATACGATGTCAACATTATATATATATATATATATATTTTTTTTTTTTTTTTTTAGAGGTTGGATTCCCTTGGCTTCTTTGAGTGTTTCACCACAACCCCCAAAAGTCAGCCATGGAAATAACTGATAACCAAAAACCACGATAGTAACACGGGAAAAGCAAAGAACACAACAGTAAATACACAAGAAAATATGATATAAAAGTAACAATTCCATTTTGGAAGTATAAACAATGATCTAATTCACCAAACCCCTTCTATTATGAGCATAGGAGCTGGGTATCTCAGTTCCGTCTCTGCACATTCATGCAGAAAGTCGAAGAATTGTTCAATTTCTTGTACATTTGTCATACAACTGTTCAGTTTCTTGTATATCTGTGATTCTACTCCAAAAGTTAATAAAGTGATACATCTAAATTTTTAAAATTTAAATCAAGACATTCTTTTTCCCTTCAAAAGTTTTATGATTTCTTTTCCGGCATATGATCCAACATATGCTTGCTGGGATTTTGTTGCTAACTCTATACTTCTTGTTGCTTCCTCTTTCCCCGCCTTTTGTAGGGTTCTTTAGTTGTTTCAGGCATGCACCATTTCACCTCTTTAAGATTTAACGTCACATTCCATTGTTGGCTTGTAATTGTTCTTGCAGTGAATGAACAAGAGGTGGCCATCTTCATACCCCTACTCACATTATGCACATATCCTGCAAATGATTAGTAACTCCGGCTAGATCTAAGATCATTTAGAGCATTAACTATATAAGATTAAAGTGGATTAAGACACTCGATAACCCAATCCAAAACGACAGAAAGCTACATGTAGTGCACTCTTCCAAGTACTTCCTTCATTTTTCCTTATAATTTCACTTGGTTAAAGAAAAATATTAGTCCCATCTTTCTGTAGCTAACAAATACAATATTGTACTACATCGTGCTAACTCAAAGTACATTGTATAACATTCACAACCTCACACTCCATAGCCCATGGCAATCACATGAATTGACTGGGATCAGACCGGCATTCTCATTGCAAAACTTATCCGCTATCACCAGTAATCCCCACAAGAACATGCCCCACCCTTGAAGCAATGAAACCTGTGGCAATCCCTTACTGTAATCACTCTTCCTGTCATACCAGATAGAAATTTAATTGCATTATGACAGTCACCACATATTCTCAAATTCTTTATGATAAGAATAGGTTCACCGTCTTTAGTCGATAAAAGCCCAAAAGCCACTGCCAACTTTTCACTATGATGCCATAAGGTTCTCTCTTTCTCCTCCTGCCTAGTTCCATCATCTCTAATCAGAGCCCACCTCAAATCTGGAGAATACCCTTCTTGCTTCATCTTCTTTGACATCTCTTCCCAGAATTTATACACCTCGTTTATCATCGGATGAGACCTATCTTCTGCCACAAAGACATGAACTCTTTTGGCCACCTCAATCCAACTGCAACCCACTTGCTTTCTGACTCCCTTGTCTCGCATTTCTTTTCTAATAGCTGCTACCTCTTCCCATCTACCAAGACAAGCTTTCATGTGTACAAGCATGACATACGGTGCCGCATTTGAAGGATCCAGCCGAACACACTGGTTAGCGGCCTTTGTTGCTAGCTCTATATTACCATGCGTTCGACATGCCCTAAGTAACGAGCCCCAGCCAATTGTACCGGGATTATATGGCATTGTTTCGATTAGTCTCTCAGCTTCCTCGAGCTTCCCTGCTCGACCCAAAAGGTCAATCATGCATGAATAGTGCTCAACCTCTGGTTTTATCCCAAATTTGTCAGTCATTAAACCAAAATATTTCTTCCCTTCCTCGACTTTTCCAGTGTGTGCACATGCAGATAGGACAGAGATGAATGTTATATTTGTAGGTATCAGATTTCTTTCAAGCATCAATTCAAATAGTAGCAGCGACTCTGCTCCATGCCCATGTTGTGCATAGCCTGCGATCATAGAATTTAAAGTGACAGCGTTATGCTCAGGCATTCTATCAAAAAGTAGCCTTGCATCATGCAGATTTCCACATTTAGAATACATTGCAATGAGAGCATTGCTCACTGAGATCCGGTTGGAAGTAATGCTAGACTTGACCGTCAAAGAGTGAATTTGTTTCCCTTGAGACGGTGATGACAAGTTGGAAGATGCACTAATCACGCAAACAAAGCTGCAATCATCAGGTCGATTGCCGGCAAGCTGCATTTGTCTAAAACAAGCAACAGCTTCTTCACACAACTCAGACTGCGAATATCCAGAAATCATTGTGTTCCAAAGGACCAAGTCAGGATAAGGAATTTCCTGAAATACTTTTTTGCAATCTGATATGCCACCACTACATTTTGAGTACAGATCAATCAGACCACTTCCAACGTGTGGATTTTCGTGAAAACCCATTTTGATTAACCGAGCATGAAATTGAAGCCCACCGTGCAAGTCTTCCATAGACGTAAGCGCTGTCAATACACTTGCCATAGTAAACATGTCTAAATTTAAGTCCCTATGTTCCATTTCTTTATACAAAGCCAACGCCTTTGTCCCTTCCCTATGCTGCCCATAAGCAACAATCATTGTGTTCCAAGAAACTTCATCTTTTATCTCACCCATTGATGCGAACACCCCTTGAGCATAATCTAGAAGTCCATTTTTGCTATAGTACGTTATGAGAGTGTTGTTAACAGAAGCATAACAGATAAGCCCAGTTGAAATAGACAAGGAATGAAGCTGAGTGATGAAATCAACATTGTCATTAGCAGCAGTAATAGCAGCGGAAAGTGTAAACCCATCCATGCCACGACCCATGTTCCTCAAGTCGAGAAAGAGCCTAAAAGCAGGCAGGGTGTAGCCAAGATCAGCGTAAGCGGAGATAAGGGTGTTGTAAGAAACAATATCTGGTTGGGGAATTTTATCAAACAGTTGGTGGGCAAGGTGGGGCTGAGACTCTTTCGTATAGGCGTTGAGGATAGCATTGAATGAGAAGACATTGGGTGCAGGCGTGGCTTCGAAAGCCCTGCGAGCAGTGTTAAGGAGGCCACACTTGGAGTAGAGAAGGATGAAATGGTTGGAGAGGTAAGTAGATGATGGAATGAGTGATTTGACGTAAAGGGTGTGCAGAGATTTGCCAGTTAAGAGGTCTCTCTGGGCTATGCATGTTTTCAAAATGTTGCGGAAGTGTTGGAGGCACTCCACCAATGTTTGTTGGTTCATTTAAAGGGGCAGTCGCACTATTGCGTTTGACATCATCAACTCTTCGTTCTTGCCCTTCACTTGTAATCCTACCCGTTTGAATTTCTTCAACAGCTAGTACTGAAATTCTTGGTTAAAAAGACACTTGTATAAAAGGTTGGTAGTAGCAAAAATATCACTTTTTCAAGGTTTATCAAAAGGGAAACAAAGCAACAAAAACTAGATATAACGACATATTTTCGTGATTAATCCATTCTAAAATGAATGACATAGTTTTTTATTTATAAATAATTTAACTTTAAA
>ML315417.1:0-37500 GCA_005239505.1 Nicotiana paniculata
GAACAAGATCGTGTAAAGCAAATGATTGCAGAGTATGTGAGCCAAGCTTTGCAAGAGGATTACTGGCAGCGTTACCTACACCACTGACGCCACCCCCAAATAATACTATCACCATGGAAAACCCTCAATCTGGGTTGGCAAACTCAGGAAGAGGAGACACTCCTAATGAATCTCTCGAAACGAAACCAGGTATATCTAATAACTCAGAATTACAAAATTTACTACTAACCATGCAGAAACAGATGAAGGAGAAAAACGATCGCATCAAACAAATTCCTGGAGTACCACTTATATCAAAGGCATTGATGTTGAAAGGTATTCTCAACAACCTTAGAAGCCAAGTGCGGCACCATTGCCTATACCCAAGAAGTTTAAAATGCCTGACGTTCCCAAATATGATGGAATAGCTGACCCACGTGATCATGTGACTGCTTTCACTACTGAAGTAAAAGGCAACGACTTAACAAAACAAGAGATTGAATCAGTCCTTGTCAAAAAATTTGGGGAAACACATACCAAAGGAGCCCTAACCTAGTATTCTCTTCTCCCTGAAAATTCTGTTGACTCTTTTGCTGAGCTTGTAGATTCATTTATAAAAGCACACTGTGGTGCATAAAAATTTGAGAAAATAATGGAAGACATATTCAAAATAAAACAAGGAGACACGAAACTACTCCGTGAGTTTGTAGACAAGTTTCAACGAGAAAGAATGCAGTTACCCAGGGTGCCTGATAATTGGGAAGCCATGGCATTTGCAAGAAACCTAAACGATAAAAGCTCAGAAGCCACGAGACGACTTAAGGAAATTCTAAGAGAATTCCCTAGTACAACATGGAACGATGTATACAACAGGTATAGTACTAAACTCAGAATAGAAGAAGATATTATTGCTCGTTCGAGAGATGAAGATCATTCCAGGTCTAGACGTCCTGAATCAAATAGAAGATCAGGTAAAAATAGGTACGATCCTTACTTAGGACCCTTGGGACGCGATATTCGTCCCAGGTTCGAAAACACTAGGTCAGACTATAGACCACAAAGAAGAGACGTAGTCTCATCCTCGTCTAGATCCAGAAAAGATCGAGATGAACGACCTAGAGGTANCTGGTGTGAATTCCATAACAATCATGGCCACAAAACTGCGAATTGTAGATTTTTACAGGGTGAAGTAGAAAATTTATTGAAACAGGGCTATTTAACACAATTGTTTAGTGATAAAGGTAAACAGGAACATATGAGGAACATGAAGGAGCCCCCAAATCCTCCTTCTCCAAAACGAACCGTCAACGTGATACACGGGGGTGAAGAAGTAAACAGAGTGATTTGCAAAACAACCACAAAGTTCACAATTACACATGGAAAACGGGCTCGTGGAAATATGGAAGAGGATGATATAACCTTCGATGATGCAGATATCGGCGGATTAATGCTTCCTCACAATGATGCTCTGTTAATTATCTTTACTTATTCATGACACTAACATAAAAAGACTGTTGATTGATCCAGGCAGTTCAGTCAATATCATTTTGCTAAGAGTCATGGAAGAAATGCTACAGGGGAATCAAGTAGTCCCAAGGGAACGAGCCATATCAGGGTTTGATAACTCTACGGTTATAACAAAAGAAGAAGTTGAGCTTAGCACTTATGCTGAGGGGGTGATCAAAAGTACCAGGTTCCAATTCATCGATACTGACAAGGATTATAACGTGATCGTGGGAAGGCCATGGATCCATGACATGAAAGCAATACCATCCACCTTGCATCATGTAATTAAATTCCCCTCTGAATGGGGAATTCAAAAAATTAGAGGCGATCAGCAGACCGCAAGAAATATAAACTATGTGGTACACTACAACAAGAAAATAGAGGTGGAAGAATTACGAGATAGGGGAATCTCCCAAGCGGGTAAAACTGCCCAAACAGGCATGGAAGAAATTACTACCCAAATAGGTACGGAAGGTATTATTGTTGAAACAGTTACGAGAGAAAATACTTACGAGAAGGTGAATCAAGTTACCACAGAAGGTGTATTAGATCACACGGATGCAGATTCCAGACCGGACTTCATTCATGAACCAGAAGATGAGCACATCAAAACAACTACGTAGGATCTCGAAGTTGTTCCATTATCTGAACAAAAGCCTAAACAGCAAGTGTATATAGGCACGAGGTTGGGCCCCAGTCGAAGAGATAAGTTAATTGATTATTTAAAGGCTAACGCAGACTGCTTTGTGTGGTCCCACTCAGATATGACAGGCATCCCACCAGAAGTAATGACTCATAAACTAAATTAAGATCTATCCTTCGTACCTGCTAAGCAGAAGAAAAGAAAGCAAGGACCATTCAAGAACCAAGTGATCGACGAAGAGGTATAGAAACTCTTGAAGATCGCTTCGATACGAGAGGTAACGTACCCTAACTGGCTAGAGAACACCGTGGTAGTACCTAAAAAGAATGGAAAATGGAGAGTATGCGTAGATTATAGTGATTTAATTAAAGCATGCCCCAAAGATTCATTTCCATTGCCACACATAGATCAACTGATTGATGCCACAGCAGGTCATGAATTATTAAGCTTCTTAGAGTCATATTCTGGTTATAATCAGATTAAAATGAATCCCTCAGATGAGGAAAAAACTTCCTTCATTACAAACAGGGGGACTTACTGTTATAAAGTTATGCCTTTTGGCTTAAAAAACGCTGGAGCCACCTATCAAAGGTTAGTGACTAAAATGTTCCAAGAACATCTTGGAAAGACGATGGAAGTCTATATTGATGATATGTTGGTAAAATCAACACAAGCACAAGACCATTTCCAGCATCTCTCTACTGCTTTTGATATTTTACGCAGGTATAATATGAAGCTAAATCCAGAGAAATGCGCTTTTGGAGTGCAATCAGGTAAATGTTTGGGTTTCCTTGTATCGAACAGATGAATAGAGGTAAATCCCCCTCAAATTAAAGCTATAAAAAAATACCTGATATTTTAACGAATAAAACAAGTTCAAAGACTAATAGGGAGAATAGCAGCTTTGGGAAGATTTATTTCTAAGTCTTCCGAAAAAAGTTTTAAATTCTTCTCAGTTCTCAAAAAGCAGAATCAGTTCGAATGGACTGAAGAATTTCAGCAAGCCCTCAAGAATCTGAAGATTTTATCTATCGAAACCACCACTGCTTTCAAAGCCAAAAGAAGGGGAAAGATTGTAAATCTACCGGTTGTCTCAGAAATTGTTGTAAGTCAAGTACTGGTAAGAGAAGAAAAAGGTAAACAATCACCTATCTATTATGTAAGTAAAACTTTTCTTGATGCTGAGACTAGATATCCACATCTGAAAAGTCAGCCTTAGCTTTAATAATGGCATCTAGAAAATTACGACCATATTTTCAATGCCACCAAATCACTGTCGTCACTTCATATCCTTTAAGAAATATTCTGCATAAACAAGAATTGTCAGGGAGATTAGCCAAGTGGGCCATAGAATTAAGTGAGCATGAAATAATCTATCAGCCTAGGACTGCAATTAAGTCTCAAATACTAGCTGATTTTGTTGCTAACTTTAGTAATAACATTGTTCCTGAAGTAGAGAAAGAGTTGCAACTTTTTAACGGTGCTAATCCGGGACTATGGACCCTATTCACTAATGGTTCCTCAAATATAAAAGGTGTCGGATTAGGCAAAGTCTTAATATCACGTACGGGTGAAAAGACACGGCAAGCTATCAAGTTTCCTATAACTAAAAATGAAGCAGAGTACGAAGCTGTTATTGCAGGGCTTGAACTCGCATGGGAGCTCTCAATCGAGAAAAATGTGATCAACAGCGACTCCCAACTGGTAGTAAATCAGATACAGGGGACTTACATCGTTCGAGAGACTCGAATGCAGCAGTATCTTGAAAAAGCACGAGAGCTCGTGAGACAATTGAAAACATGGAAGGTAATGCAAATACTTAGTGAGGAAAATGCAGAAGCAGATGCATTAGCTAACCTCGCAGCAGTCACGAAAGTAATAAACAAAGACAATGCAATTTCCGTCCAACTATTTCATTCAATGATCCACCGGGACAGGAATGAGGTAACTTTCAACAACTTAACCTGGGACTGGAGAAACGAAATTCTTAATTTTTTGCAGAATGGCACCGTACCTGAAGACAGGAAAGCAGCTCATGCACTTCGCCGCAAAGCTGCACGGTACTGCCTTATTCGCAACTCGCTTTATCGCAAGATGTTCGGAGGACCCCTAGCTAAATGCCTCGGACCTAACCTAACGGATTTGTGATGAAAGAAGTCCACGAAGGACACTGTGGAAATCACTCAGGGGCTAAATCCTTAGTGAAAACCCTAATCAGAGCTGGTTACTATTGGCCTAAGATGGAAGAAGAAGCCAAAAATTCGTATCCAAATATGACAGGTGCCAAAGGTTTGCCAATAACATGCATCGACCAGCGAAATTATTGCATCCAATAATATCCCATGGCCTTTCATGAAATGGGGTATGGACATTGTGGGACCTCTTCCCACAGCTAAAGGACAGGTACGGTTTTTGCTCATGCTAACCGACTATTTTACAAATGGGTAGAGGCAGAAGCATTCAAACAAGTGCGAGAAAAGGAAGTTAAAAGCTTCTTATGGCGAAACATAATATGCCGCTTTGGAATACCAAAGGAGATCGTGTGCGATAATGGCCCACAATTCATAGACTCGCAAATCACAGAATTCTTCGAAAGCTGGCAAATCAAACGGATCACTTCAATACCATACCACCCCGTGGCTAATGGTCAGGCTGAGTCAACGAATAAGGTCATCATCAACAACCTAAAGAAGCGGTTGGATAAATCCAAAGGAAACTGGCCTGATGAGTTACCAGTGGTATTATGGGCATACAGAACAACTTCAAAAATAGCCACGGGAGAAACCCCGTTCGCACTTGTTTATGGATCAGAAGCCTTAATACCTGTGGATATTGGCGAACCAAGCATAAGGTTCTCAACATCCATGGAGGGAGAAAACAACGACGAATTGAGGACCAATCTGGACCTGCTCGAACCACGGAAGCAGCACTGATACGTATGGCAGCTCAAAAACAAATCATAGAGCGTTATTACAACCGTAAAGCTCATCTCAGGTACTTCAAGATTGGGGTCTTCGTCCTCAAAAAAAAAATTCAATAAACGAAAGAAGCATGAGCAGGAAAGCTAAACCCAAACTGAGAAGGACCTTACAAAATCGGAGGCATAGCTGGGAAAGGCGCATGTAACGACCTGATCGGTCTTTTTGAGCTCTAGCGCATCATTCAATGGTTTGAAGTCATGTGCAGCTTCATTTCAGGTATTATGACCCGTGGGTATGGTCGGAATTGAATTCCAGGAAGTTTAGAATTGATTTGGAAAGATAATTCTCATTTCAGAAGCCTTAAGTTGGAGAAATCAGCTAAGATTGGAATTTTGAGTAAACGTCCTCCGAATCAGGATTTGAAGGTTCCATCAGGTTCGTATGATGATTTTGGACTTGTTGTATGCCCGTCTTGGGGTTTGGATAACCCGGGAGCGCTTCGGCATATATTGTGGAAGTTAGCATTTTAGAAGGATTTCATGAATTTGGGCTTGAAGTGCATATCAGTGAGCGTGATGTCCGTTTGGGATTTCGAGTCTGGGAATATCTCTGTATGGTGATTATGGAATTGGGAGAGCGATCAGAGGTGCATTTGGATGTCCATAGGTCATTGTGGGGTCATCTGGCTAAAGATAGAAATTTGAAGGTTTTTGAAGATTCGACCAGAAGTGGGAATTTTGATATCGTGGTCGGAATGCGATTCCGGAAGTTGGAGTAGGTCTGTAATGTTGAATATAACTTGTGTGAAAAATTTGGGGTCAATCGGAGGTGATTGACGGGTTTCGGCATCGAATGTCGAAGTTTGGAATTTCAAGTTCTTAAAGATTTGGATTGGAGAGCGATTCATCGTTTCAATGTTGTTTGATGTGATTTGAAGCTTCGAGCAAGTTCGTGTATAGGTTGGTATGATTGGACGGGGACCTGGGGGCCTCAGGTGGATTCCGGGTGGTTAACGGATCAAAGTTGAAGTTGGAAAAAGGGCTAAAGCTTGCTGTCATCTGGTGTAATCACACCTGCGAGGCTTTGATCGCAGATGCAGAGCCGCAGGTGCGAGATTGGATCTGGAGCTGAGGAGGCCGCAGGTGCGAAGAGGGGATCGCAGGAGCGGGAATTTGCTGGATCAAGTCAGATCCGCACCTGCGATGGAATTTCCACAGGTGCAGAGCCGCAGGAGCGACCATTGGATCGTAGGTGCGAAAGAGGCCTGGGCAGAATGTTTTAAAGACGGGTTTATGTCATTTCTCACCCATTTTTCGTTGTCATGGGCGATTTTTGGAGAGCATTTCAAGGGGGATTCTCGCCAGGCATCAAGGTAAGTAAACTCCTTCTGTTTGTTAGATGAATACAAGATTATATGCGGAGGCATGGAAATTGGTAGGAATTTGGGAAATTTTTGAAGAAACCTAGAAAAATGTAAATTTGGAATTTATCCACAAATTTGAGTATGGAATGTAGAGTAAATTGCATGATTGAACTAGTAGAGCTATGGATAGCACATATCTTCAAGAATTTTGGATTTCCGATGCGTGGGCCCTAGGGCATTTTGGTCATTTCTCCGAGCGGGGTTGGGAAAGTATATAATCCAAATTTGTTGTGATTATTTGGATGAATTTTCATTGCTTTGCCATTATGTGGTTTCGGAGTGTTGTGCGTCCGTGGGAGTCATCGGAAGGGCTTGGAAGCCGGTGTTGAAATTTCGGAGTGAGGTAAGTCTCTTTTCTAACTTTGTGAGGGGGAATCATCCCCCTAGGTGAATTAATTCAATACATGCTATTATCTTCGGGGGCTATGTACGCACGAGGTGATGGGAGTTCGTGCGTAGCTACTATTATGCCATGCCCCGGTAGTCTAGGACCTAATAGCATGCCTTACGTGTTATACCTGTCATCCTACCTGTAACATTAAACTGCTAATATAATCGAAGACGTAATTGAATATCTAAAAGAAAACTATAGTTCATCTTTTTAATCTTCTAAGAAGAGAATTTATCTCTCTATGGATATTTGTGTACCTGGACTAGGTTGTATCGTGGAATGTCATTAAACTTTACAAATGAGTTTCAAAAACAAATGATTTCAAAACCTATATTTCATGTTTCTTATAATAAGGATTTTACCACTTTCCTGAGAAAACTATTTTCTTGATAAAATACGAATTTAATGTGTGAAAATGTGTCAGCACTCGAGTCGTAGGTATGATTCGTGAGCGGGGGAAGCTTTATAATATTCAGTATAAGTGTGTCAGCACTCGAATCGCAGGTATGATTCGCGATCGAGGGAAGCTTTATGGTAATTTGGTATAAATGTGTCAGCACCCGAGTCGCAGGTATGATTCGCGAGCGGAGGAAGCTTTATAATATTCAGTATAAGTGTGTCATATATTCCTTCGACTCCGGCCGGTTGCCTTATCCTTGTGTGCGCATGACTATTTGGTACGGTTTTATTGATATTGTCTTGACATGTATTTGGGAAAAAGGAAAGTGTACTTTGTTGTTTATTCTCGGTAGTTACCTGGATTTCTATACTTGATACGTATTCGCTGCTCACTTTCTTACATGTCTACTGTATTTCACCATATTATGTCATAAATTATATTGATGGACCCTAGTGAGTGTTTAATGCGACCTCTCGTTACTACCTCTTTGAAGTTAGGCGGGCGACTTACTGAGTACACGTTGTTTTTGTACTCATGCTACACTTGCTGTGCATTTTTATAGCGCAGGTACTTTCATGGCGATTGGAGGATTCAGAGACTTAAGTGAGCTGCATCATCCGGAGACGATCCGCAGCTGACAGAGTCTCCCTCGCACTGTGTTTACTTTCAGTTTGTATTCCCATGTCCAATTTGTATTCCGGACAGGCTTTGTGATGGTTGTATAAATTCTTAGAAATTGCTCATGTACTTGTGACACCAGGTTCTGGAGTAGGTTGGGATGTGTTGGGTTATATTTGTTATGGTGTAGTATTCAAACCCTTGTTTTTAACTAATAGGTTCTTATTTGGTTGATATGTAATAAAGTGAAAGGAAATGTTTTCATAAATGTAAAAAAACGGAAGTTATTTCAAGTAGTTAAGAGGTTGGCTTGCCTAACAGTGGTGTCCGGCGGCATCACGACTCGTAGATTTTGGGTCGTGACAACATGGTATCAGAGCGCTAGGTTTCCGTAGTTCTCACGAGTCATGTGCAAGTCTAGTAGAGTCTTGCCCATCGGTACAGAGACGTCTGTAATTATCTTCGAGAGGCTACAGGGTTGTTAGGAGTACTTCCCTTCTTGATTCTTCATCGTGCGAGTTGATTCCTTTGAGGCTTATGCCTATGTTCATTCCTACTCAATATTACGCGTCACGAAGCGCTTGCTATGGATCAGGAATCTGAGGAATGGAAATGGTACCGCGAATGTAATTCGAGATGCTTCCATGTGTAATTGGTCGTGGCTGTTGTTATGGCCCTGCAAAAGGGTAATATGTGTTTCAGCTCAGTAGTTGTGTTTCTGGGAGCCTTAAGGCTGTGCTCGGGTAGTGATGATGTTTGCAATTGGTTGTCGCGTGGTGTCGTTATGATGATAGAATGCTTTCCCGTATGTTGAGGGTGATGAATGGTTTGAAGGGAGGTCTTCTCAGAGTTTGATTTTGAGACTTCAATGCTTTTGTGTCGGCAGAGGAAAGGCATTTGGGTTATGAATGGTCCGATTGGGGTTGATAAGGTAGTAAGACCTGGCGTCTTCAAGTGAGGTGGGATATGCACCTGTGACGTGTAGTCGTCGTCATTGGTCGGATGGAATGTGTTAGGTTCGGCGGTGCTAGGGTTTCTTCGGTTGAGTGGGGTCAGAGTATCGAGAAGAACTGTTGAAGAATACGATTGGCAGGGACCGTAAGGTACGGTGGTTCAGTACCGGATAAGTGTTGTTAATGAAGGAAGCTAGAGAAGATGATCTTCGGTGAGCGTGAAGTCGTGGTGATCTGCTGGTTTGAGAGCTACAGAGAACGGTCTTGAAGAAAGGCTAGGCGGTGGTTCCATTTCTAAGAGGCCAGGTGTAAGAAGCGGAAGTCGAGCAGTCTCAAAGTGGGGGAGTCCCGCCATCTTCAGTTGGGTCGTAAGGTTGTCTTCATATAGGGTCGCGGATTGTCGGCGTGTTGGCAAGTTATTTCAGCTAAGGGAAAGGAGTAAAATGGTGATTGTACGTGGGGTTTGATGAATATGTGCAAAAGTTGGCCCTATCGGTCCAGGGTTAGGCTTTGGAAGATTCAGGATTTAGTCTTAAGGCATGGGCGAGTTGTAAGGATAGTGACTCAGTCACGTGTTTCCTTGAAAGGGGTGTTCCTGTGCTAGGAGAGCCTTGGAGTTGATTGTATTCGGGGCCAGTCAGAATGGGTGACTCTCAATAGCGGTTCTAGTGAGTTCAAAAGTTAAGAATGCGGCGTTAAGGGTTCAGGCAGCAGTATGATCGAGAGTCGAGCTTTTGTAGAGTAATTTCTGAGAAAAATAAGGATGGGTGGAATTTTCTATGATGTGTTTCAGCATGCAGGATAGCATCGGAGGAGTGAGAGAAATAAACTCCGGATTGTAGAAGGATTATCAGAAGGGTATGAGACGGGTTGCGGGATTTGGGCAGCATAGTCTCGTGAATCAAGGTCACTCGGGATGAGTGAGGTTTGAGTTTGCTATGGGTTGAAGGAAGTTGTTATTATTCCTGAGGCAATTGAAGATGATTAAAAGAAGATAGATTGATTAGCCATGGTTGAAATGGCATATTTGCGGTAGTGATAGGTTCCTTTGATGTGAATTAGTTATGCATGTGGTTTGTGCCGGTATGTGCGGGGCTTGTCGACCGTTGTAACGGATCTCATGTGAGAGCATTTGAGTGATATGGTCGGTCAGGTGTAGGAGGACCCCGGAAGGGTTATGGTGGTATAGACTACTACTTAAGGATTTGCATGATTGGGTGATAATGGGAATTCACTCGTGTGTTGAGATGGTACTCTTGAATTGAGTCAAGTAAAAAGTTTCTATGTGATGAAGTGTTCACCCTATTGGTGGTTCAGAAGTTATGATGGAATTCTTCCGCTACCTCATGTTGGTATGTTAGGTGCGGGAAGCAGTATGTAACTGGATTAAAAAATCGAGATTGAGGTCCGATGTTTATAAGGATGTCATGAGCTCGGAAGAGCAAGACAAAGTGATTTGAGAGTTCAGAGTAAGCTGGTGTTATTTTCAGTGTCACCTGAGATTGATATTCGGTGAAAGAGTCTTTGTACCCTGGTCATGGGTTCTTGATGTGTTTTGCGGCCTTAGTGTGGTCGGTATTATGGATGGGCAGACTTGTTACCTTGTGAGGAAGGTCGTGGAAGCATGACCGCAAAAAGATTGTATAAAGTGTTACATGTCTTCACTTGATAGATTTCAGATTTGGACTGAGTATAAAGAAGTGCAATATTTCTTAATTAAGAATTTAAGCCTGAAGGGCTTTCGGTTCAGTTTATTATGGATTATGGGGTGTTAGTCCCGGTGATTATGGTTGTTCTCGTGTATTATGAGAGAAAGTGGGATAATATGGACCCAGGCGAAAGCTATTAGCTTAGTTGATGCGACCAAGGTGGCTCGATGTTTGTGGATGGATTTAAATATGATTATGGACTCCGTATGAGGCAGGCATGTTCCTTTCAGTAGAGCACTTTTCATGGAAAGGTATTAGAATAGCGCGTGTTGTTCCGTCTTTGTCAAATTCATGTGCTATTATGATTGTGCCGTGTGAGTTGTGAAACATCTTTGATAATTTCTTATGTGTTGAGGTCCCGCGTAGTGGGGATGTTATGTGAGTAGGATAGCTCTTGAGTTCCAGAGTGTATATATATATCGCACCTCAGTTGTGCTTGAGTTTTGTTGCATACGGATTTATCAGTCTCCCCAGGATGGTATTATGCACTTAGCGTGCTTGTGATCGATATTCAGTAATTTGTAATAGTGAGCGATTCAGCTCCGTGTATATTTCCTTATGTGAGTTTCATGATGGGATCGGGTGGCATGCCGCCACGGGTATGTTATTTGGATCGAGTTGCACGCCGCAACAGTGTGATGATGAGAAGGTTTAATATGTATTTACTTTCTTGTGTTTTATTTCCTATTTTCTGGTAAAAATTCATATTAGTTGCGTGAGCTGAATAGTTCCGTCCTGAGTCATTTATTATTATCATGTTCGAGTTATGGACTATTAGCGCGATGTGGTTTCATGTGAGGCTATTGGTCATGTTGGGGTGGTTTGTTGTCTGAGCAGTTCGTACTGGGTGAGACGAGATTATCGGATCAGGGATCAGTGCGATGAGGTTATGTGAAATGTATATTAAAGAGCAAATACCATTATTCAGGTTCATAATGAAGTGATGATTCTAGTCAAGATGAGGTATTCAAGGATTTGTTAACTCTGCAGTTGAGTATGAATTTCTGCACATTTCCTCCGTTGTGGTGGTATCGTCAGCATTATAGCAGGGTGTATGTATATTTGTTATGAGGTGCATTAGGAGCATCAGATTCGTGGACCTTGGCTATTAAGGTTCAGGGAGCGTCATTGTGGTCAGGTGATGAGTTATGCAATGCATGGTGCCGATTCAGCAAGGGTATGCAGTTATGATCTGGTATATCGTGTGCTAGTTGATGCAATGCTTATATATTGGAACTAGGGTTGGCTAGAGAAAATTTCAGGTGTTTGAATGAATTCTGAGCTTATTATATGGAATAAAGAAGAAATCTCCAGATTGGATCAAGCTATCGTGCTCGACTAGGTTGTGGTAGCATGGGCAGGTGCTCGAAATGTTAAATGGCGATTTCAGATAACTCCGTAGCAGTTCTTGGCACGTTCGAGGATGAACATCCGTTTAAGTGGGGGAGAATGTAACGACCCGACCGGTCGTTTTGATCTCTAGCGCGTCGTTCAGCAGTTTGAAGTCGTGAGCAGCTTCGTTTCAGTATTATGACCCGTAGGCGTAGTCGTATTTGAATTCCAGGAAGTTTAGAATTGATTTGGAAAGAAAATTCTCATTTCAGAAGCCTTAAGTTGGAGAAATCAGCTAAGATTGGAATTTTGAGTAAACGACCTCCGAATCAGGATTTGAAGGTTCCGGCAGGTTCGTATGATGATTTCGGACTTGGATGTATGTCCGGCTCGGGGTTTGGATAACCCGGGAGCGCTTCGGCGTATATTGTGGAAGTTAGCATTTTAGAAGGATTTCATGAATTTGGGCTTGAAGTGAATATCAATGAGGGTGATGTCCGTTTGGGATTCCGAGTCTGGGAATAGCTTCGTATGGTGATTCTGGAATTGGGAGCGCGATCGGAGGTGCATTTGGATGTCCGTAGGTCATTTTGGGGTCATTTGGCTAAAGATATAAATTTGAAGGTTTTTGAAGAATTCGACCGGAAGTGGGAATTTTGATATCGTGGTCGGAATGCGATTCTGGAAGTAGGAGAAAGTCCGTAATGTTGAATATGACTTATGTGTAAAATTTGGGGTCAATCGGAGGTGATTTGATGGGTTTCGGCATCGAATGTAGAAGTTTGGAATTTCAAGTTCTTAAAGATATGGATTGGAGAGCGATTCGTCGTTTCAATGTTGTTTGATGTGATTTGAGGCTTCGAGCAAGTCTGTGTTATGTTTTGGGATAGGTTGGTATGATTGGATGGTACCCCGACGGCCTCGGGTGGATTCTGGGTGGTTAACGGATCAAAGTTGAAGTTGGAAAAAGGGCTGAAGCTTGTTGTCATCTAGTTTAATCGCACCTATGAGGCTTTGATCGCAGGTGCGGCTAAGGGCGCCGCAGGTGCAAGATTGGGGCTGGAGCTGAGGAGGCCGCAGGTGCGGAAGATTGGTCGCACCTGCGGAATCGCAGGTGCGAAGAGGGGATCGCAGGAGTAGGAATTTGCTGGGTCAAGTCAGAGCCGCACCCGCAATGGAATTTCCGTAGGTGAGGAGCCGGAGGAGCGGCCATTGGATCGCAGGTGCGAAAGAAGCCTGGGCAGAATGTTTTAAAGACGGGTTTATGTCATTTCTCACCCATTTTTCGTTGTCATGGCCGATTTTTGGAGAGCATTTCAAGGGGGATTCTCGCCAGGCATCAAGGTAAGTAAACTCCTTCCGTTTGTTAGATGAATACAAGATTATATGCGTGGATTAGGCATGGAAATTGGTAGGAATTTGGGAATTTTTTTAAGAAACCTAGAAAAATGTAAATTTGTAATTTAGCCACGAATTTGAGTATGGAATGTAGAGTAAATTGCATGATTGAACTAGTAGAGCTATGGGTAGCATGTATCTTCAAGAATTTCGGATTTTCGGGCACGTGGGCCTGAGGGAATTTTGGTCATTTCTCCGAGCGGGGTTGGGAAAGTTGTTTAACCAATGAATTAGACCCTTTGACTAAAGCTTATTTTTAATATGAATAGGGGTTACTGATAATCAAGATAATGAGAAAAATGAATAATAGACAATATTACAGAAATAAAAGATCGAAGTTGATTGTATTCGAGAATCAGATGCCTTTACAAGTTGTATTCCCCTCCCTTATATAGGAGATTCTTATAACGTACGACTCCTGCTATGGTTACTCATTAATTACTAATTATGACATTAATGAGGCGTTACAAAGGATAATGGTAATCGGGGTTCACTTACATAACGTTCGAGTAATCAATTGTAGGTCCTTGAATCTGCCTGTAGCTTTGTCTAGATTCATTTTGACCGTGCCTCTCTCCCGTTTTGATCAAGTTGAATTTCCCGTGGCTGATAAGTTTGTGGATTTACTGAACTGTGCCTCTTTGCACCGTACCTCTTCAAAGAGTTACGTCTAGCTGTCGTGTTTTCATGTGTCCACGTAACTGGCTGAGTTGTCAAAAGTTGGCTTACGTGTGAAACTCTTTTTTACCAATACAGATAGTCCCCCCACTTACCATATATTTAACGATTAATATTTGGTAAGTGGATATTCATTTATGGCGGGGATATTTTGTCGCCGCTTTTCCTTGAATCATTGTATCCTTCTCTGCACCATAGGCATCATTTGTCACTTCCATTTAATGCTCATACCGCGTGTCCTTTTTAGATTGGTTCTGCATTTACTCAGCACCTTTTAGGACTTTTTGCGGCTGTTCCAGTCTTGAAATGACATCTTCAATTATGAATTTTCATCATTATTTTCCTTTTTCATCATGTCTAACGGTTGTCTTCAAGTATAAATACATGTTTTATTTTCTTTGCTTCCACGAAACACTTTTCTAATTTGGTTTTCTGTAAAGAACTTTCTCCTTTGCCTTTGTAAACATGTCTTCTTCAAACCAACCTCAAAGAGTAATAGACATTGAAAGCTTAGTGCCATCTTTTGCTCCTACTAGGAGTCGGAGGGGTGGTAGACTTAGAAGTCTAGGATCCACTCTTTCGAGAGTCTCTTCTTCTTCTCAGATAGTACCTCCCATTTCCACTAGATCTCCAGTTTCCCCGAGATTTAGGGTTTCTCGATCTTTGTCTAGGGGAAGAGGCGAACGCCTTCGTGAACCTAGATTCGATGAAATTGTCGCTGAGTTTATTTTTGCTAGGGATATTCAAGTTCTTGTAAATCAATTTTCTTCTCTTGATAGTGTAGAAAGATATCCAACCCTTATAACAGAGGGTCAGATTTCCTTTGTTCGAAGGGAGTGCTTCTGGAAATCTGACGTTCCTGTCTATATTCCGAATAGTAATCAAAGAATAACGTCTTACAAGATGGGATATTCTTTTCTTTATAAGTATCCTTTAACTTTAGGGTTTAGACCCCCCATTGGCTCAGTTATAATCGAGTTTTGCCGTTTTTTCAATATCTGCTTAAGACAGGTCGGCCCGCTTGTGTGGCGAGTTGTCGCATGCCTTATGTGTTTGGTTTCTTTAGCCTCGGTTCCTTTTACCTTCAACCATCTTAGTCACCTCTACTCTCCCACCTTATTTCGTGAAGGGGTTTTTACTCTGACTGCTATAAGCAAAAGAGTGTTAGTAACCCCTGGAGACGATAAGGATAGGGGTTGGTACCTCCGGTACGTGAGTATGCTTTAGCTCACATTTACTTTTTCTTGTTTTGACTTGAGATGTTTTATTTAACATTGTGTCTGTTTATTTTTCTTCTTTCAGCAATCATGAATATTGTTGAGAATGTATCCGGTATTCGTGATTGGGTAGAAAAAATGTTATTTGTTGTTCTTGCCATGTCTTCAAGAGTTTTATTTTTCCTTTCAACAACCCCATTTTTTTGTGGGGTTCTAGGAGCAGAAAAATTATGATTAACACCATGTTCATCACAGAACTCAGGAAACTTAATATTCTCAAATTTAGTACCATGGTCAGATCTTATTGATGCCAGTTGATGTCCCAATTGATTTTGAATTTTCTTAACAAATGAGGTGAACATATCAAATGCTTCATCCTTAGATGACAGGAATAAGGTCCAAGTGAACCTTGAAAAATCATCAACTAGCACCATCACATATCTCTTACCACCTCTACTTAAAGTTCTCATAGGACCGCATAGATCCATATGAACCAGTTCCAACGTCCTGGTGGTACAAACCATTTTCTTACTTTTGAATTCTATCAAGAAAACTACCTCACAGCTTCTGGACAGAATCAATTAACACGGCATGCTACATTATTAATAGATGCATGACCAGACCTCTGGTAGAGAAAACTCCCTATGAATTACTTAAAAGGAAGAAAACCCATCATATCCCATCTTAGGGCTTTTGGATGCAAGTGTTATGTGCATAATAATGGCAATGATACTCTAGGAAAATTTGATCCCAGAAATGATGAGGGCGTGTTCTTGGGATATTCAACACATAGCAAAGCTTATAAAATATACAATAAAAGAACTATATGTGTAAAAGAAAGTGTACATGTTGTATTTGATGAAACTAACACTTTATCTGAGAGACAGGAACCAGAAGATGAGGATCTTGGACTGGTGAGGAGCAATGACCACATTAAAGCACCTATGACATATGGAACAAGTGATGGACCAGGTTCAACAACCCCAGGCAACTCGACCGGGGGAAGTCTGCATGGAAATACTGGACCTTATCCTGTTCCACAACTACAAGACAAAATGGAACAATCCAGAAGTGAACAACTGGTACTCAAACCACACAGATATCAGAGTTCTCACCCTCTTGAGAACATCATAACAGACTTGAGATCTGGAATCAAAACTAGATCCTCCTTGAAAAATTTGTGTGCGTTTGATGCATTTCTATCCTTGATTGAACCAAAGAACATTGTTGAAGCCCTGCAAGATGCTGATTGGGTAACATCCATGCAAGAAGAGCTTAATCAATTTGAAAGGAGTCAACTATGGCACTTGGTACCCAGGCCACTAGACAGATCAGTAATTAGCACCAAGTGGGTCTTCAGGAATAAGCTCGATGAGGATGGAACTGTTACAAGAAATAAGGCTAGACTGGTTGTTCAAGGATGCAGCCAAGAAGAGGGAATTGACTATGATGAGACCTTTTCTCCTATGGCAAGATTGGAGGAAATCAGACTTCTTATAGCATTTGTTGCACACATGGAATTCAATCTTCATCAGATGGATGTAAAGAGTGCCTTTCTTAATGGCTATTTGAAGGAAGATGTATTTGTAAAACAGCCTCCTGGTTTTGAAAGCAAAGAGTCACCTGATCATGTATATAAACTTGACAAGGCTCTCTATGGTCTCAAGCAAGCGCCTAGAGCTTGGTACGAGAGATTGTCAAAATTCCTGCTGGAACATGGGTACAAACGAGGCAAGATAGACAGTACTTTGTTCCTAAAGGAAAAGGGAAAAGATCTTCTGATTGTGCAAATATATGTTGATGATATCGTATTTGGGGCAACTACTGAAAAGCTTAGCGAGGAATTTGCTAATTAATGGGGAGTGAGTTTGAAATGAGTATGATGGGTGAGCTAACCTTATTCTTAGGCTTGCAAATCAAACAAACTCCACATGGCACAATGATACATCAACAGAAGTATGTGAAAGAAATCCTCAAGAAATTCAAAATGGAGGATTCAAAGGAGATAGATACCCCAATAGCCACAGCTACAAAATTGGATGTGGATGAACCTGGTTCATCTGTTGATCAGAAGACATGCAGAGGGATGATTGGGTCTCTACTCTATCTTACTGCAAGTAGACCTGATATTGTGTTCAGTGTGGGACTATGTGCTAGGTTTCAAGCCAATCAAAAGGAGTCCCACCTCACTGCAGTAAAAATAATTTTAAGATATCTGAAGGACACCACCGAACTGTGCCTTTGGTATCCCAAAGGTAGTAATTTTAACCTTGTAGGATATGTTGATGCTGACTATGCAGGTTTCCTGGTTGACAGGAAAAGTACTTCAGGCATGTCTCACCTTTTAGGCTCCTGCCTTGTCTCTTGGGCCACTAAGAAACAAAATTCAGTACCCTTGTCTACTACTGAGGATGAATATGTGGTTGCAGCCTCTTGCTGTGCCCAGTTGATATGGATCAAGCAATAACTCCTGGACTTTGGTATAGATGAGGGATTCATTCCTATTTACTGTGATAACACTAGTGCAATTAGTATGACTAAGAACCCGATTCATCACAAGAGAACTAAGCACATAGATGTTAGGCACTATTTCCTGAGGGATAACTATGAAAAGGGAATGATCTCAATCGAATCTTGTGCTACTGATCGTCAAATTGCTGATATATTTACCAAAGCATTGAGTAGGGAGAATTATGAGAGAAACATGCTTGAATTAGGGATGATTAAGATCACCTAATTGAAAACCAGAATTGAACAAAAAAAGGTCTTTTTTGGCTAGAAATTTTTTATTAGGTACTTAATCAAATTAATCATTGCTCAGTACTATGTCTTTATTGCCATACTCTTTTGCCATGTATTAATATGATTCCCTAGTCACTAATGATGTTTCTCTATCTTTGTGAATTGAGGCAAAATAAAGATTTTTAACAGGATGAACCTGGTTCATCCATGCTGGTTTACGTGACTGACAAGGTACGTTCTTATCTCCATACATGTATTAATTCAAGTACAGTCATACATGAGCAGGACTCTATCCATTTATGGTTCAAATTCAATTCTCGTACTTACCCAAATAATCAACCAGTTTCAAGAAGTTCCGTCTCAATTAATTAGCCTAGTGTTAAGGGGAAAATAACTGTCTAATCCATGTCCAATCGCTAACAGTTCTTAATCGATTAGGATCCTACTTGGGTTAATACACTTCTGTTGTAATCTCCCCAGGAACAAGTTATAAATAGGCCATCATTACCCAATGTTCATAAAACAACAGTCGAACCTTGTTCAACTTACTCAACTCAAAATCCCTACTGCCTGTTATTTTCTTCTCTCTCTAACAAAATCAAAATCATGTCGTCTCCTCCACCAGCTTCTTCTGACTCATCACCAAACAGAGATTACGATGGGGGAAACTATGAATCCAACTCAAACTCTCCCTCAGTCTATAGTTCCGAGTCTCCTGAAAAATCATCAACCCCAGAACACTTTACAATCCCTGAACCCACACCAAACCCTACCCCAGCCCCCAAAACCCGTCATGTTAAGGTTCTTGCACGTAAATCGTGGCTTCTGGTTCAAGAGAAAAATTCTTGGAAGAATTGTTACGTACTGAGGAAGGCTCCAAACCAGAATCATCCAATGATTCATTCAAATCAGCCAATGAAGACGAAGCACCTGGTTCATCCAGTGCTGAAAAAGGTAATACTGAAGTTACCTCTGATTTGAATTCTGTTGAAAATCGATTTGTGTTGGTGGGGTCTGTGGTGGATGTGGAAGTTCCAAGAAAGCAAAGAAAATTTGGGAAAGAGAAAAATCTTGAGAACGAGGGTGAAGTAGATGTGAGGGGATCCGGGGAGGATGGTACCACACTTGCAATTTGTGGCCCCATTCTTGAAAATATTGAAGAAGATGTCATGGTTTTAGAGGGAATTACTGAAGTTGAGGAAGTTGCTGCTGAGTTGGAGAAGTTAATGAAGGAAATAGATGAACATGTTTCTTCTGGGGAAGAAACTTTGGCTGAAAGACTGAAGAAGCTGGGGGACTCATACAACCCCAAGAACCCCAAATGTTGTCCCTTCTACAAACCAAGAACACAGCCTCATCTGCACCCTCCCAGCCTTAGGAATGTCCAGTGCTACCCCCTCCAAACCTATCAAGTGCCCAGTTCGGGACAGTGTCTAGTTTGTTTCAGTTCTTATTCTGTTTTTCTCATGTTTTGGCTGTTTCGATTTCAATCTGTTTTGGTGCTGATCATCCCTGTTAATCAATGTAAGCTTGCTGTTTTGAAAAATGTCTCAATTTCTTATTTAGCTTACATTATTAGTTTCTTGTGATGATTAATCATGTTTGCACCTGCAGTTGCCTAAATTGGCCATGAATAAGAATTAAAACTGGTAAGTATCATTTTGCAACTTTTCGATGATGCCAAAAGAGGGAAGATGTGTTGTGTGATATTTATAACCTAATGAACCTGGTTCTCAATGATTAATGCTTAAAAATATACAAAGTATTTGAAGTGTATACAGGATAAAAGCACAGAGTTTGTCATCATCATAAAGGGGGAATTTGTTGGCCCATGTCATTGAATGGGTTTTGAAGATTGACAAATATTTACAAGTTGAACCAGGTCCATCAAAGCATACACACCTGAACGAAGCAGTTGGCATAATAATCGTACAAGAATAGGAGATATGTTGAGTATCAAAGAACTAAGAGGATGTCTCCTAATACGAAAAGATTGCAAACTGATGAAGAGAATAGAAGTTCAATTCAGCAAGGACAGAAACGAAGGAAGGAAGTTGAGTTTGATAAGAGCTTGTTCTCCCAGGTAGAATCGGACCAGAACTCAACAACTGACTTTATAAATACTCAAAGTATTACTGCTGAAATTCACGACACAAAGACGCACAAAGACTAAAATGAATCAAGTTCTGAAAGCAAAATTCCCAGATATTTGCAAGCAGAAGTATTGNATTTACTTTACTTCTTTATTATTCCGCAAATAGTAGTAAGTAGTACACAAAGAAGAAACAGGTTCTTCTTATTCGACAGCACTCGAAAATTGGGTACTGCACAATTAACTTATAATATTGTGTAGTATTGAAGTCTAAAGCAACACCGCACCTGCGAATGGGCAACCGCACCTGCGGATCACACCAGAACAGGTGCACCTGCAGCTATTTCAGCTGGTTTTTGGCCTCGTGTGGTGTCCAGGAGGCACTTGGGCCCACCCGAGCCCCCGTTCAAATATACCAACAAGTCCTAAATCAAAATACGGACTCGCTCGAGCCTTTGAAACACCCAAAACAATGCTAAAACTCAAAATCACACCTCGAAACCCCTAGAACCAAACTTAGGAACTTTAAGTTTTCTTGACTTCGCTAACAACGCGCCGAACCGACCTATACTACTCGGAATGACACCAAATTTTGCAGGCAAGTCGTAAATGACATAACGGAACTATTCCCGATCTCGAAATTCCATTCGGACCTCGATAACACAAAAACACGTCCAAAACCACAATAGGAACTTAAGGGAATTCTAATTTCAATATTGGGCGCCGAAACGCTCCCGGGTCATCAGAAACCCATTCCGAATATATGCCTAGGTCCGAAATCATCATATGAAGCTATCAGAATCGTCAAAACTCAATTCCGGGGTCGTTTACCCAAAATGTTGACCGAAGTCAAACTTGGCCTTAAACACCAACCTTAAGGAACCAAGTGTTCCTATAGCACTCTAAACACTTCTGAATCCTGGACCACCCGCCCCCGCAAGCCATAAATCACAATAAGCCGCTATGGGAAGTTTCATTTAGGGAACGGGGTCTGACAACGCAAAACGATCGGTCGGGTCGTTATAGAAGAAGGCTGGAATTTGATGTCATCTGGTGTGACCGCACCTGCGAGGCTTTGACCGCAGGTGCGAAGAAGTGATGGTCCGACTGGGAGCGCATGTGTGATGATATTTCTGCACCTGTGAAGTCGCAGATGCGGGCTACGGGGCGCAGGTGCAAAGTTGTCTTGAGCTGAGGAAAGCCGCAGGTGCGGAGGTTTGATTTCGCAGGTGCGAAAAATGGCCTGGACAGAATATTTTAAAACCGAGATTTATTGTCCATTTCTTCATTTTTCACTTGGTGTGGACGATTTTGGAGGAGCTTCAAGAGAGGGTTTTCGTCAAGGATCACAAGGTAAGCAACTCCTTCATGTTTCTAAGTTAACACAAGGATTGCATGGAATTATACATGAAAATTGTGGAAAATTTTGGAAAATATTGAAGAAAACTAGAAATGGTAATTTAGATTTTTAGCCACGAATTTGAGCATGGAATTTAGTGTAAATCGTATATTTGAACTAGTAAAGCTATGGGTAGAATTTATCTTCGAGAAATTTCTAATTCCGGGCACGTGGGCCCGAGGGCATTTTAGTCATTTTACTGAGCGGAGTTGAGGAATTTTATAATTTGGAATTGTTTCAAATATTATAGCATATTTTCATTGGTTTGTTGTTTTTTGGATAGTTTCGGAGCATTGTGCAATGATTTGAGTCATCGAAAGGGCTTGAAGGCCGGTTATGGAATTTCGGAGCGAGGTAAGTCTCCTTTCTAACTTTGTGAGGGGGAAATTGTCCCCCTAGGTGAACTAATTAAGTAGGTGTTATTATCTTCGGGGGCTACATACGCACGAGGTGACGGGAGTCCGTGCGTAGCTACTATTATGCCATGTCCGGGTAGTCTAGGACCCAATAGCATGCCTTACATGTTGGACATGTGATCCTACCCATAATATTAAAATGTTAATGCTATTGAATCAATAAATTATTTCCTAAGAAGACTAGAGTGTGCTTTTCATAATTATTTAGAAAGAGAATTGATTCCTCTGTGGGTAATTGTATACCTGATAGGGTTATATTATTGAATATTATTAAACTTGGAAAATGAGTTTCAAAATAAAGATTTTAAAAGCTATATTTCATGTTCCTCTAAGAAGAATTTTACCACTTTCCTGAGAAAATGCTTTCTTGATAAAAATGTGGACTTATTATATGAATATGTGTATCTACGAGTGCCTGAGTCGCATGTATGATTCGCGAGCAGGATAACCATGTATTTATGCATAACCGCGTCGCATGATCGATTCGCGAGCGGGGCAGATAGATGCATATATGGTTCAAGCCGTTCGACCCTCGGAAATGCACAGTTTATTATTATTGGTCCGCGTCGTTCGACCCTCGGCATTGCTTACGCATGATATTTATTGCGTATTTGCTGTGATTTTTGCCTAATTACTGGCCTGGAATTTTAAGTTGTCAACTGAAATGACAGAGATTTAAAGTTATTAAAGATTTTTGGAAGAAGTTGTTCCTTCCGTTGATTATTTGTTATTTGATCAAATCACCCATATGGATTAATTGTTATTAATATGACGAAGATTTATAGTTTTAAATGTGGAAAGAGTTGATATTATTTATTCCTGAACTTAATAAATTGCCTATGATAATCATGCTTAGTGTCACACTTGAATACACTAAATTGACCTCTAGCAAGTGTCTAATTTGACCCCTCGTCACTACCTCTCTGAGGTTAGGCGGGCGACTTACTGAGTACACGTTGTTTTTGTACTCATGCTACACTTGTTGTGCATTTTTATTGCACAGGTACTTTCATAGCGATGTGGCGGATTTGGAGACTTAGGCGAGCTGCATCATCCGGAGGAGATCCGCAGCTGACGGGGTCTCCTTCATACTGTATTACATTATTTTAATTTCCTTGTCCACTTGTATTTCGGACAAGCTTTGTAGAAATTATAAAATTCTTAGAAATTGCTCCTGTACTAGTGACATTGGGTCCTGGGATGTGTTGGGATATATTTGCTAAAATAGGACTATTTAAACCATTGTATTTACTTAACGGATTTTTATTTAGTTACTATGTAATAAAGTGAAAGGTAATGTTTTTCATAAATGCTAAAACATGAAATTATTTCAATTAATTAATGATCGGATGTCCGGCTCCATTACGACCTCATGGATTTTGGATCGTGACAGTATTAGTAATACTAGGATAAAATATTAAAATGACAAATTTACCCCTATCACTTTACACATAAAGGCTTCCTTTGATAGATTGATCTGTATCAAACTCTTTGGAGAGCAAGCATGGAGATATTGATGCCTCACTGTAATCTAATGGAGACAAAATCAGTAAATAAGTATTTTAGTAAAAAAATTTATATAATGTATATCAATTTCTAATACAACAAATTAAATATTCAAAAAAAAAAATTATGTGTAATTAATCCATGTATAACTAATACCTGCATAACTGATTTTTGCATTACTTATTCCTCTATAACTAATACTTACATAACTAATACCTGCATAACTAGTACCAACGACCCCTAAATGTATATCTTTATGCACACGAGTCACAACAGATTTCATGCCAAGTGATGTCAGAGAAGTGACCGGTGTGGAAGACATGGTATACAACATGCCATTCAACTTTATAAAGTTAAGATTTTAAAAATCTGAAACTTATCTTAGGGTATCTCCAATATTTACTCTCATTTAAGTTCTCAAAATGGGAATTTCCCTATTTTGAGATAACTTACTCCAACCATTTTTCATTTTTTTCTCCAAAAGAGAATATACTTTTTTATATTCTTTTCTCTCTTCTATATTATATTATTATCTTTCATTTCAATTTTATTTTTTAATTTCCATTAAACAAATTCCATATTTTATTTTCATTAATTTGTAATTTCCATTAAAACAATTCCATAAGATTTTAAATAATATAATCTGTAAAAAATTATTATGATTAACTAATAATTCAAATAAAAGTGAAATCATTGCGATACAAGATTAATTAGCAACATCTAATATTTTATATTTGCACTATTCATTTTTTAAGATGATTATATATTTTTTGTAATATTATAACTTATAATAAAATTAACTTACAATTTTACATAAAAATAATAAATGTACGAAAATTAACTTATCAAAATTATACGCCAAAGTTAAGATGTAAAATTAATATTGTAAAGATATTACATAAATATAATTAGGTATATATAAAGAGATGAATTAAAAGAATTAAATAATAAAATAATAATAAAATATGCATGAATAGTAATGGGGGAGATGAATAGTGTCCCCCCATATTTGGGGGACACTATTCATCCCCATTTTGGGGGGAAAAATGGGGGAGGGTTGGAGCTCCATTATGACAAAAGTTGCCCCCATTATGGAGAAATGGGGAGGGTGAGATGGACTTGGACTTGCTTTCGTGGATGAATTCCCTTTTTTGAGTGAAATATTTTCCACAGAAATTGCACGATGAAAATCATAGGTTTATTAATTTCTTGTTCACCGTAACTGGTAAGTAAAACTAGAGATAAGGCTAGTTGCGTTTGCACAAAAACTAGCTTAAGGTTTTTTGGAAGATCAATCAAAAGTGGAATAGAGGATAAATCTTAACCAAACATAATTGACTTTAAATCAAACTACATTGAATATGGATATCAAAAAGGCACGAATTGATTGAACTCTTCTGATAATTACAAAAAGGGGCTAACATGAATGACATGCTTACATTTTAGAAGTAATGTTCCATGGCCATGCGTATAAGAAGGAAAAGATATCCCCTTGAGAGTTTTAGCTTCATTGTTGCTCAACTCGCTGGGGAAGGCTCATTTTCCCTTTCTCTTTTCTTTGGATCCCCCATTTCTGTGGAAGATCCCCCTATTTATATCCCCATTTTTTCCTTTATCCAACAGTCTTTAACTAATGGGTCCTCTGATGGTCACGTTGTCTTTGAAGCGTTGTTCACAATGGGTGCTTAGCCACGCAAACCCTCCGTTGATTCGATCTCGAGTATGACCGGTGACCGACGGAATCGTACTCTGTAAGTTGTGACCGTGGTTTGGTCGAACTTTCACTGCGTCCTTTGGTGTCAGCCTAACGGACAGATTTTGACCTATACAGTTAGTCCCTCCGCCCGTCTGGGTCGCCTTCGGGCGAGTGATCACGCCCAACTATGCCTTATAAAAAGGACAAAGCGTTCGCTGTAAATATAATATGATTTAAGTCCGGAGTCGAATCCACAGGGAACTAACCTATTTCCTACAACTCTTAATAATGCCAATAACAAGCTCAAACAATTTCCGGATGCAAGATTTTTATAATAACCAGTGGAATTTATTTAGCTAAAGTAAAATGATAATAAAACTAACAATAATCAAGAATAAAGATGAAGTCAAGAGTAGAAAGATATTGGGTATTGATTTCCCCAATTGCCGGGTTAATTCTTAACTTTTTAGTTATAAGCTCGCTATAATACTCTATGAGGATTATGAGTTATGGGATACCTTAATCATCTCTCGATCAATTACGGTAATTTACTAGAAGCATTATTTCGAACTACTCTAGCTAACAATTTATGCAACTCAGAATTATCTAACCAAAGCTTCGTTATTTCTAAAGCCACTTTTAAATTCAAGTAATTAATCTCTTCAACTACCCAAAAGTGGTATTGTTCAACAATAATCTAACCAAGTATTCTTTCTCAAGCAACACAAGGCAATTAGACACGATTAATCAAGGGATCATTCAATTAATCACAATACAAAACGTAGTTGAACAATCATAGAACAAACACAGCTCAATTATATCAGAATAGAGGTAAAAACTTCATCCAACAATTGGTTCCATCAACCCTAGACTGAATGTTTAGATACTCATACTAAAATAAAACAAAGCAACAATATGGTTCCTGATTCACAATTAATGGTAAAAAGAAGAAGAAAGAAAAACTTTAAAGATGGCTTGATCTCCTCTCACTTGTTCTTGCCTCCAATTGAGTTAAAACAAGAGTAAACTGACTTTTGGGCGAGTTTTGGGTTCTTATAGGGTTTTGTTAATTGCCCAGGAATTTACACTTTAGCCCCTGAAGTTCTTCGTTGCTAAACCCCGGACCGCGGTTGCTAGCGTTCCGTCAGCCAGCGGCTTCTGTGCGACTCGCGCCGGTGACTCCTGTGAGCGATGATGCTGGAACCTCGACCGCGGCAGTATGTTTGTGGGTGGCTCCCCAACCAGGGACTCCGGCTCCGTCGGTTCGTACTGCCGCTGAGTCCTCCCTCGTTGGCAGCGGAGAGGCCCCATCAAAAAGGTGGAGGATAATACCGGAGGCTTCAGTGACCGAGATGCCGTCACGGGGCGAGCCCGCTTCGATGGTTCCTGAGGCTAGGGTCAAAGTTGACCGGGAGGTAGTGGAGAGGCCCTCTGTGGACGCTCGTGAAGTTGACGTGCCGGAGATGCGGATTCCTGGGGAAGTCATGACCATCCACACCAGACCCTCACCGTTTCGACAGGACCATACCCCTCCTTCGGCCGAAGAGAGAGAGAGAGAAAGGTATCGTGGTTGAGGACTATGAGACCGAGTCCGACCTTGATCTTGATGATGTGAGGTTGTTCGAGCGGGGCTTTACCAGGACCGTGGTGATGGATGGGGGGCCCTCCCGTATTCTGTAGATACCGTCGGATCTCAATCTTTTACAGAATACGGTGGAGCTGGTGCCACAGTTTGACATCCTTTGTTCAGCTGCTGAGAGCGGAGCTCTTCAGCCGATCAGTGATTCTCAACTGTCATGTGGTATAGCCGCGATGGGTCTGAGGGTAAGTTCCTCTACCGTCTTCGCTTTGTGACTCTTTGCTTTCTCTGAACCTTACTCCCCTTCTTCTCCTCTTTTTTTGCGGACTTATATGATGGAAGTTGAAAGTGCTCGTAGGGCGGAGACGCAGGCTGAGATATTTCTGAAGATGGTTGAGAAATACCGGCGGTATCGCGATAGATATCGTGAGTTGCATGAGCGGCTTATAGCGGGTATTGGTACCCAGTCTACCAGCGAAGAGTTGGAGAGAAGGGACGAGGATTTGATGCAGTCCATCCGCAGATGCAGGAAGCTGGAGAAGCATCTACATGCTAAGGATGAGGAACTTGAACAGGGCAAAGGGGTCGCTACAGAGTGTGTGGATCTTCAAGCTAGAGTGCAATCATTGCAGGCTGAGCTCGACTAGAACGCTATGAAGGTGGAAGCTCTCAGTGAAGAATGGGTGCAGAAGCTGGCTGAATTGGAAGGGAAGGTGATCACATTGAAGCTGGCTGAACGTGCTCACGAGTCGGCTTTGGCGAGAGCAATGGTGCTAGACTATGCCATTCGTGTCCTCCGATCTAAGCAGGATCCTGAGAGGGCGACGGCCAGCTTGAGGGAGGCCAGGCTTGAGGAGCGCATTGGCGAGATTGACCAGGAGGCTTCGTGCTTTGGGGATCAGGTCGTGGCTCTCGAAGCCGAGAAGGCGAGATTGTTGGCTCAAGTGGATTCCATCGCTACTTCCACTCCTCGCCACTTGCATGAGTTGTGGTTTTACGCTGAAGCCCAACGGGGCATATATAATAGTTTGTGGGAGGCGGGGGGCATTTTTGAGGCAGCCTTCGAGGGTGCTAGGGCGAAGGCCCGTGAGGCCCCTGTCAATTGTGGTTATGATCCCACGTCGCCGGAGGCTAGCGGGGATGCTGACGCCGACGATGGGCTTTTTTATGATGATGGCGAGGGCGTCGATGGAGGTGACACCGAGTGATGGCGTTGTTGAAGTCTTTATATTTAGCTTTCTTTTGTACTTGTTTGTTTTCGCTTTTCCTTTCTTTTATTCTTCTTCTTTTTTTTCTTGATGGGCATGTTCTGGCCTTTCGTAAGATGTAGTTGTCGCATTTGTGAACGGAATGATTGCTCAATCTTTATTTTTGTATATCTTGGATTTTATTTTGATATATTTCTTTGCATACTTGCGTGGATTTCTAGACTTTATTGTGGTGTCGGGTGTACGTGATTCGAGCGAGATCAAATGTAAATGATTCGAGCAAGGTCGAATATGAATGATTCGATCGAGGTCGAATGTAAATGATTCGATCGAGGTCGAATGTAAATGATTCGGACGAGGTCGAATGTAAATGATTCGAGCGAATATGAATGATTCGAGCGGGGTCGAATATAAATGATTCGAGCGGGGTCGAATGTGAATGATTTGAGCGAGGTCGAATGTGAATGATTCGAGCGAGATAGAATGAGAATGATGCGAGCGAGGTCGAATGTGAATGATTCGAGCGAAGTCGAATTTGAATGATTCGAGCGAGGTCGAATGTGAATGATTCGAGCGAAATGATTCGAGCGAGGTCGAGTGTAAATGATTCGAGCGAGGTCAAATGTAAATGATTCGAGCGAGGTCGAATGTAAATAATTCGAGCAAAGTTGAATGTAAATGATTCGATCGAGGTCGAATATAAATGTTTCAAGCGAGGTCGAATATAAATGATTCGAGAGAGGTCGAATATAAATGATTCAAGCGAAGTCGAATATAAATGATTCGAGCGAGGTCGAATGTATATGGAGTGGGGCGGTGGAGTTGTGCGACGAGATGCTGCACGTTATCTTGTTGTTTCATTGGAGAATGTTGCATTGTTTGACATGCATATCCGAACAGCTCTTCGCCTACCTAGTACCTTCATCGGTTCAGCAGGAGAAGACGATAGGCGGAGCGATGAATAACTAACCCAAACTTTCTGGCGACTTTTTTTATCTTGTATAGAGTAGATTCCCTGCGTGTTCGATGCCGGGGTTCGTCAGTTCCCAATGGATTACGCTGGGTAACCGCAAGGCAGGCCCCAATGAGAGATTGTATTGGTGACCTTTTGTGCTGGTTTGGGCGATGTCGAACTTTATTTGGATTCAGCGATGGACGATGGACGCATGGGCGTTATTTCGAGTGGGATCGGAACGAGAACCCGTTATAAAGTCGAGCAAGGTCGATCTTTTTTGAGTTTTGGCGATTACTCGTCGTTGCGTTATTCATGCGTTTACTGCAACGAGTCCTGCTCGTTTGATTTATATTGGGGAGCCTTGCGTTCCATAGGAGAACTTCAGTTAACTTGACTTCATTTTTATTGGAGAATACTGGATGCCTCTTAGGTGAGTCCCAGTCCCGGTCTGCTGTATTTCATTTCTATTGGAGAATGTTGGACGTCTTGGGTGAGTACCAGTCCCAGTCCGTTGTATTTCGTTTCTATTGGAGAATACTGGACGCCTCTTGGGTGAGCCCCAGTCTTAGTCCGTTGTATTTCGTTTTTATTGGAGAATACTGGACGCCTCTTGGGTGAGTCCCAGTCCCGGTCTACTTTAGGAGAGTTTATGTCCCTATTTTCGTTCTGACGGAAAAACATGGTAAGTTAAAATTTGATGAATTTTTGTTACCTTATCTCATCGTGTCAGAGGATGGAGGGGTCGTGTCGCATGGTTGCTTGCTTCATTTCCTCCTTCCTAAAGAAAATTCCAGATCTGGGACCGTACTTTCTCGTCGGGATGTTGAGGCCGAGTCCCGGTCCGGATTCGTATGATATGCACTAATTAGGAAAGCGTGACATACTCTGTTCATAAGGTGCATAATGTGTAGGGCTATGGGGACGGGGTGTGGTGTGTCCACTATTCTAAGGTGCCACGAAGCGGGCTATTGTTTCTTATCCAGGGGTGGAAGAAGAGATTGCCATGTAAGACGCTCTTGTCAACAGGATTATAATCATGCCAAGTGCACAACGACCGGGGTTCCGCTTCCATCATCTGTGTGACGAGCCCCAATTAATGCTATAGAAAGGGCTGACCAAGATTGGATCGGTTTTGAGATGTAGAGGGAACTACGATTTTGATTAAGAAATTCGCACAGACGGCGCCAAATTGTTTGCACAAAAACTAGCTTAAGTTTTTTTGCAAGATCAATCAAAAGTGGAATAGAGGATAAATCTTAACCAAACATAATTGACTCTAAATCAAACTAC
Source organism: Nicotiana paniculata (assembly GCA_005239505.1). Classification (NCBI taxonomy): domain Eukaryota; kingdom Viridiplantae; phylum Streptophyta; class Magnoliopsida; order Solanales; family Solanaceae; genus Nicotiana; species Nicotiana paniculata. Next base: position 30,052 of record ML315417.1, read on the forward strand.
ATTGAATATGGATATAAAAAAGGCACGAGTTTATTGAACTCTTATGATAATTACAAAAAGGGGCTAACATGAATGACATGCTTACATCTTAGAAGTAATATTCCATGCCCATGCGTATAAGAAGGAAAGAGATATCCTCTTGAGAGTGTTAGCTTCATTGTTGCTCAATTCGGTGGGGAAGGCTCCTTTTCCCTTTCTCTTTTCTTTGGATCCCCCTTTTCTGTGGAAAATCTCCCCCTATTTATATCCCTATTTTCCCCTTTATCCAGCGGTCTTTAACCAATGGGTCCTCTGATGGTCACGTCGTCTTTGAAACGTTGTTCACGACGGGCACTTAGCCACGCAAACCCTCCGTTGATTCGATCTCGGGTATGATCGGTGACTGACAGGATCGTACTCTGCAAGCTGTGACAATAGTTTGGTCGACATTTCACTGCGTCCTTTGGTGTCACCCTAATTGACATATTTTGACCTATACAAGATGGAAGTGATGTTGAAGCACCGTTTCCAACTTGTCATGAACATGACATTAGTAGTCTCAGTATGGCATGGGCAACTACTGTAAATATAGTTTGTAATTGTTCATATCAAAGGGCTTTAATTCGATCATTATATCAAATCAAAATGATGACAGAGAATCCGCCTTTGGTACAAGTGATCCACAAATCTATATGCATTCTTTAGTAAAAACCCAAAAAACTAGATGCAATTTAATTTACGCAACAAATGATCCTGATGCAAATCGATCAAGTAGATTGCATTCCATGACTTTCATTGTACACGTCCTTTCATTATCATCATTCACCAGATTTTACAACATCAATTAAACAACATGCAGAATTAGTCAAGGACCAATCGATAGTGTTCGCTCGTTCGGTTTATCTCTGTGGCAAACAAATAACCACAATTTTCTCATGAAGCCGTTAGAAAGTAACAAATTAAATTCGTTACGATTGTTAGTAATGTCCGTTCAAAATCAGAAAATCAAAGAAGAAGAAAATATTAGTTCAACAAATAAAATATAAAATAATTTCGAGCCCACAAGTTGATTGTGTGTTCTTAAGAAATCTAATCCCCTCACTGTTGCCCAAAGTTGTGGATTAATTTCATCCATGATAGAACAGAATAACTATTATGTGATAGTAACACTACAAATCACAGAACTTCAGTGAATTCAACAAACGGAGCAAATCACACTTGACACTTATATTTATTCGAAAAATAATGCAATAATATAGAAAAGAGGGGAGAAGTTTTCAGATTTTATCTATCTATATTATATTAAAAGCACGAAAGCCCTTAGCGAAATATCGTTCGCCTTTTTTACTCTTTAAAACATAGGGTTCACATTGGATAGTATAATAATTTAAGTACTTCATCAATATAATAAAAATTGAACAATTTTGGAATGTTCACGATATTATTTGGTAAATTTTTGCCAGAATTATTTGTTATAATTTTTCTTCATGTTTCTTACACAAGGAAAGTTAATTAATTTTTTTCCCCTAAACTTTCGCTTCCCTTTACTCCACTGTAAATTACTACTTTTGTTTGCATTAATTATTTGGTAAAAATTTTCTTCACGTTTCTTACGCAAGGAAAGTAAATAAAAATAATTTCCTTCACTTTAGCTACTTGGTTCAATCTCATTAACTAACCGTATGTGTATTTGACTTTGGTTAAATTCCCTACTCTATGAAGTAGTAAATATTTGGTAATTTTTTTGTACACTAGAATAGTTAATAACTTTTTTCCTAAACTTTTACTACTTTATTCAACTCTCAATAAATGACTTTATTTGTCATACAGGAAATTAAATACGCACTTACACTAGGAAATTTTATAGTTAGATTGTCCACGAGCATATAATTTGTTTTATGTGTTAAATTGTGTTACTAAAATAATTCTATAAAAGAAGCTATAATGTCACAATTTAATCGTCAAACTTTGCCCTATTCCAGTATCGCAATTTCGTATTTTGTTTCTTTTACTAATATCAATATTTTTTGCTACTTCGTATTTTGCAAGCACGTTTGCATGCACCAGCTTTTATTGTTGCATCAACAATTTATCTTTATTGTTGTATTAACAACTCTTTATTATGTAATTTTTGTTTCATGTTTTGGACGTGGCTAATTTCACATCTCACGTAATTTAAAATTTTAATACAGGTTATTGAACAATTGCAATTCATTCATCACAGAAAATCGATTAGACATTCGATCTAAGTCTTATTACTTAAATTAGTATTATTTTTTCTTTGTTGTATGATTAAAAATACTTATTGTTATGCCAGCTCAAGTTGCTTGTTTTAAAAGAATTAAAAATTAGATTGTATGCTTTAATTCTGTGTAATATTAATATTACATGATTTGTATTATTTGCAATTGCCATGCTTGAATCACTCAGATTTCAATAATTACATCCGATCAGGTAAACAATCTTCCTTATATCATACAAGTGTTAGACCAATGTGTTCCAATAAATAGTCTAAGAATATCCGATTCATATTAGTAATACAAGTGTTAGTGTTTGGGAGTGGAATAGTAAAAGAGTTCAACAATAAAACAAATTAAGGCACCCGAAAAATTGTGACATTAGTTGACGAAGAGGTAAGTATTTCGATAATAATATAGATTATTTCATGTCTTTTCATATTATAGTTTTAACCATCAGATTAACTTAAAGTGAAACTTTTTACAGGGAACAAAAATTTATGCTATACTTTTTAGTGGTTATATTGAGGTGTGGAAAAATTATTTACAACAAAACAAGATCTGAAAAAGCACGAAGGCTCTTAGTGAAATATCGTTTACCTTTTTTACCCTTTAAAAATAAATATTACATTTGACAAAATTGTAAAAATTTACCTTCCTAATATTTAGGATATTGAGATCAATTAAGATTTAGTTATTAAATATCTCTTTATTCAACAAGGTAGGAAGTCCTAATATTTAGAATTGTAAGTCAATCAAGATTTTATATATTGCAAATCCTTTCCTTGAAAAGTTGGTTGTCCAAATACGAGAAAAAGAAAAATATGATTGAACCTGATTATAATAATTTATTGTGAAATTGAGGTTCGATGTAATTTATATTGCTGGTTAAATCTCACTAATGAGTGATTCTATGAATATTACATATTAAATTATTTCTTTTTTTAAAACTTCATAATGAGCTAATATTAACAATTTGAATCAACAAAAAAAATCATAATAATAGTATTTTTGGTTGTATGTAAATTATAGTTATTGTTGCATATAACAACTGTAATTAGTCACAAAATATTAACGTATGTATGAAGTCTTAATATTTAAAATTTTAAAATTAATATATTATGGATAATTAATATATTATTGGTTTCGATGATGACCACTTTTCGGAAGGTTTTCTTTTCCTTTCCATAAATAGGCTTTTCCAATGACAATAGGGATTCTTAATTGTTTTTTCATGATTTGGAATTGGAGTGACAAATACATGATTTACTTCAAAATTTTAAATAATAAGTTATTCAAAATTTACATTATAGTCTTAACCAATACAAATTATAGCTTTATTTAGGTAATCAGATTGTATTGCAGAATAATCTATGAATCTTCACTTAATTTTAACACAAAAATAATAATTACATGTATCACATCATCTTTAATATGAAATAAAAAATAAAGCAAAAAAAGAAAAATCTTTATAGAATAATGAAGGTGGAAATTACACTCAAAGAAAAAAACTACTAACTTTTAATTTACAACTGAAGTAATCATAGGCGACTTTTGTCCGTTCTTTAACTTTTATTAAACTATAAATACACTGTTTAGTATTATAGTTAAATAATTTTAAAAATTGTATCTTCGTTAAATTAAAGTTCATGCGCAAAGCACGTACCCTAAGACTAGTATATTTTAAAAATAAGACTAAGCTTCTAAATTATAAACAATGAAAGGGTAAGATGAACATGTGTCATTCAAAACCTAACACCTTTCCCATCGAGGATCAACAAATAAACTCTCAAACAAAACATAAAACCGTATTTGTCCTTTCAATCATATTCGTTTTCTAAATACAAGTACATTTGTTTCCTAAATTTTTACCCATCCTTGCAAGGAATTTGCGCAACTAAAGGACAAATACTGCTTTTTCCGATTAAAGAATCCCCACAATATTCTCCAAAAAAAGCAGAAGTTTTCGTGTTATATAACTGGAGTAATTAGGTTTTGAGACTTCTCAACTGTATGTCACGTTGATGAATAATTAATATTTTATTCACACTTTTTTCTTCTTAATCAATTTTGAATTACCTTACTTACTCATTTTCTGTTACTATTACAAGAAAGCCGACCCTATCTTTATCTCTGAAAGGATTTATGCACTCCACGACTTAATATCAGATGTTACTATTTTAGTATTTATCTTAGTAAATAATGTTTACTGCTTTTTTCTCTCTTGTAAAAAAATTTAAGAGACAAACTACTAATAACCAGTGGAGGCAAAATCAAAAAAATAAAATAATGATACATCTATATTGTTCAATAAAAAATGAGTTCGTTAATGAACTTTTTAAAAATGTGACAAATATTTATAAAATTCATATTATCCACTTAAAAAATAAATGACCATTGGACTTAAATTTTATATTCGTAAGGACTCAAATTGGTGGTTCCTTAAGGCAAATCCAAAGTTAAATCATGAACATCCATATTCAAATGGATAACCATTGGATAATATGGATAGTCATATTATCCGCCGGATAATTCATTTTCTATTTGTATCAATTATGGGTCGGATAAAATAATACATCCAGTTTCGACCCCCACATGTATAATTCGATCAGCCCGTTTGTCAGTCCTACTAATAACTAAGGTAGGAGGTGGTTATCACAAAACTTAATTTGAGCAAACCATCAATAGATCATTAAGGACGGTACACCATAAAAGCTTCCGTCTTCCTCCTAATTCAAGAATCAAACCAACTCTTGCTTCGATTACACTTTAAATGCAAGCAAAACACTCTTATCTACCTAATTAAATAAGCTAACCTCTTATTGTAGGTGTACTTCACTCATGTTCTTGGTTCTTTTCCTCTGACAACAACGACAACAATAATAAACTCAGTATAATCTCATATAAGTAGGATTTGGAAAGGGTAGTGTGCATGCAAATTATCTTTCGTTTACTTTGTGAAGGTAGGAAGGATGTTTCCAATAGAACCTCGACTCAAGAAAAGATGAAAAAGGAAATAGCATCAATCAACAGTAACAACAACAAGATAATAAGATAACTGAAGCGAACGAAACAATATATAGTAATAGAGATCTACGAATAAAAGAAATATCAGAATAATACCAATACTTCTGATTAGACTGAATTACAAAAATAAGATGGGAGAAATGAACACAATCACAATTTTCATCATTTGTATGTTATTATCACGCCCGTGAACCTCCGAATTAGGCGTTGCATACACCTTGCTCAACTTGTATGTATTCAATAATTGGACTGATTTATTCCAGGTACATCACCTGACTCCCATTAAGGTATGTAAACTAACCTGAAAAAAGAGGGGAAAAAAGGTCCACTTCAATCTTTTCCTATAACACTTTTTCTAATCTATTAGTTTAATCTTTATCTCTCGACCCTTCATTAATTTTACCAAAATGCATATTTTGTAAATTGACCTTAAACTATGTAACATAAGTACATTGACATATTAAGAAAAATGTAGCATTCGAGGGTGTGTCCTAAAGGTAGTCTGTAAAGTGAGAAAAAAACATAAAATCACGATTTAAATCCCAGCATAGATAAAAGAACTTTAAATGCTTTTTTCTATTTGCCTATCATCAAAGACATATTCAAGATTTTGACTTGATGAATTCAATCTTTAAGGACTTTACAAAACTCATTATATTTTAAAATTACGTGTTCATATTTATTAAATCTTTATAAAATTTTATATAAAAATCTATTATTTGTGTCTAAGATAATGGGTTAGAATGAACTCATTTCCAAAGCATTAGATATGCCTTTGGTGCCAATAGGAGAAAGCAAACAGCTATTATTATAGTCGAAGTGCGCTTAAACTGAACATTTTTATTAGAAAAAAATTACAATGAATGAAATATTGAGTGTGATATATTTAGGAGGAAAAGGAAATGGTAGAGACCTATGAAGGGGGGCAAGAATAGTGTAAAAGAAACGTTTAATAAGGCCACTTGGTGATGCCAACTGTATAAATAGATTAGTGAAACTGCGTAGTAGTAATAAAAGGGGAGCAGCCTTGACATCCTTTTACGAGGAAAATACACGTGTAGCTAAGTAAAAAAATATATTATATGTAAATATAGTATGTATTGACTTTCCTTAATTTTCTGATATGTTTACTTTTATATATTTTGACATTCCTTAACGAAAATTCTGACTCCGCCACCGAACAAGAGAATATACAGAGTGTAGAGGCACTAAACATTACTCCATAAGGAAAGGAAAGGAAAGGTACTCCCTTGACCCCCCGTGAGAATGATAAACACTAACGGCAAAGTGAGCGGGTCTGCAGTTACTACTCTTACCAAATACTACTACTTGTCTTATTATTAACAACTCTTTTTTATTAGACTCTTTCTTCTTTATTGTTCCGTTTTCTCGTGCTTAATGCTGTCAAAAGATGCACATGAAGAACAAAACAGATCATGATTCAAGAACAGTAGCTTAATTCTAGCCTCAGGTTTTGTGTTTTTTGTTGGATCGCAATGAAATTTGACTTGGGAAAGTTGTGATTTTTGTCATCTTTATGGTTATGATCTGCTGAATGCATGTTTCTTGTAACAGAAAAAGGTCAATTCTTTGGCTGAATATGGGCAAGAAAGGAAGTGGTTGGTTTTCATCAGTGAAGAAAGTATTCAAACATTCTCCCAAGGATTCACCAGAGAAGAAGGTTTGTTCACTCTTTCCATGGATAGCATGTAGTTTTTACGTCTTATGATTTTCAAGATCAACAGAGAGAAAGAACAACAAAATCGGCATTTTTTTAATGTCATTAATGTTTCCATTTCTATTTCAGGGCAGAATTCTCTTTGGTTATGCATGTTTAGAGAGAAATCTTTTCCTGATTTTCCACGTTATGATCCAAATTAATTACCACTGATTTGCTATTTATGGGCGTTAGTTTTATTATTATATTTGCTATATTGCCTTGTGTTGATCTATGATAATTCCTGTTTTCTTCCCTTCAATTCCGTAAAAGAGGACAATTAATGTGATAATTTCGCATAATTGCTATCATTAACATTAGCAAGACAAGTACCATTATGCCAATAATATCAATAAATCATAATTATACTATCATCTCTTGCTTTTTGATGAGTATGTCATTTTGTTGGATCTCTGCTAAAAACCATCCAATATAGTATCTCAGAAGCTGCAATTCATGGGCATTTTTCCCTTCAAGAAATAAACTACC
>ML315417.1:42500-82923 GCA_005239505.1 Nicotiana paniculata
AATCTCTGTTTTACAAGAAGTCAATGGCTGCAGATATAAGAGAATTCATCAACAGCCAGATACACAAGTATGATGTTGTTGCCTCTTCTGGACTACTACAACCACTTCCTATCCCTGATAGGGGTATGGACAAATATTTGCTTAGATTTCATCGAGGGACCTGCCTAAATCTCGTGGTAAGGATGTTATCTTGGTTGTTATGGACAGACTTGGTAAGTATGGACACTTTATGAGTTTGCAGCATCCATACGCTACTCAAATAGTCAAATAGTGGCCAGTCCTTTTTGGATAATGTTTAGAAGTTGCATGGTTGGCCTGTTACAATCACCAGAGATAGGGATCCAATATTCCTCAGCAATTTTTGGCAAGAATTATTTGCTCTACAAGAGGTCCAGCTGCAGAGATCCACAGCATATCATCCTCAAATTGATGGACAGACTGAAGTTTTTGTCAGTTCTCTCAGTTCTGGAGAATTCTAAGAAGAAGAAGAAGAAAAATGGACGAGAGGAAAAAATGAGAAGAGAGAAGAAGAGGCGGTTATTACTGTGCAGAATAGTATGTCCAAATACACTGTACATGGTTATATAACTAATTGACTAACTAACTATTAACAAACTAACCACTCTAGTCACTCTAGTTAATTAGCTTAACTATGATCAAGACTAACTATGGTACAACTGTACAAGTGGTAAGTTCCTTAACACCCCCCTCAAGCTAGGGGTAATGAAGATGTTCTTCATCCCTAGCTTGGATGATAGATGACGATGCTGAAGAATAGGAAGAGACTTGGTTAGAATGTCAGCCTGTTGATCAGAGGAAGGCAGATACTGGATGTGAACCAATCCTTGAAGCACCTTCTCACGAATAAAGTGACAATCAATGTCGATGTGTTTAGTGCGTTCATGGAAAATTGGATTTGCCGCAATTTGGATAGCAGATTTGCGATCGCAATAGAGGGAAATGGGCAGTCGAACATCTACTCCCAGCTCTCGAAAAAGACCAGCAAGCCACACAAGTTTAGCAACTGTGGCAGCAAGGCTACGATATTCTGCTTCAGCAGAGCTGCGAGAAATGGTCGTTCGTTTCTTGGATTTCCAAGAAATAGGAGAATCACCAAACTTAATGATGTAGCATGTGACAGAACGGCGTGTAACAGGGCACGAAGCCCAATCAGCATCACAAAAAGCAGTCAACGAGGGAGAAGCAACTGAAGACATAAGAATCCCCATGCCAGGGGAAGATTTGATGTATCGAACTAAACGAACAGCAGTCTCCATATGTGAAACCTTAGGAGAATGCATGAATTGACTTAGATTCTGAACGGCATAAGTAATATCAGGGCGAGTGATAGTTAGGTACAAGAGTCTACCCATCAGTCGTTGATAAGTACTAGGATCTGGGAGCAGGTTATCATAAGGCTCACCTAAATGTTGATCAAATTCGAATGAGGTGAGCTTGTGACTAAGCTCTAAAGGAGCACCAACACATTTAGCTCCAAATAGACCCATATCGGAAATAAGCTCTAACGTATATTTCCTTTGGTGCATGAGAATGCCTTCTTTACTTCGAGCAAATTCGATCCCAAGAAAATATTTGAGTACTCATAAGTCCTTTATCTTGAAACACTGCTGCAACTTAGCCTTAGTTTCCTCTATCAAATCTAAAGCATCACCTGTGATGAGAAGATCATCAACATACACTAGAAGGATAACAGTTTTCCCACAAGATTGTTTGGTAAAAAGAGAGTAGTCAAGATGACTTTGAAGGAAACCAAAAGACAGTAAGGCAGTGGTAAGTTTCAAATTCCACTAACGGGAAGCTTGTTTAAGACCATATAGAGACCTAAGAAGACAACAAGTAAAATTCTTCCCAGCAGTGGACTTAAAACCTTGTGGCAAGCTCATATACACCTCCTCGTGAAGATCACCTTGCAAGAAAGCATTATAGACATCCATTTGGTGGATAGTCCAATGCTTAACAACAGCTATAGATATAACAGTGTGGACAATCACCATTTTCACAACAGGGGAGAAGGTTTCTTGGTAATCAAGACCCTCTTGTTGATTGTAACCCTTAGCAACTAAGCGAGCCTTTAATCTTTCAACTTCCCCAGTAGACTTATATTTTATCTTGTAAACCCACCTACATCCAATAACTTTCTTGCCTGCTGGTAAGGGAACGACCCTCCAAGCGTTATTATCCTCCAAGGCTTTGATTTCAAGCTGCATAGCCTCAACCCAACAAGGGTCTTTGGCTGCTTGAGTATAAGATGTAGGTTCAGTTTCAGCAGAGAATCTGGTGAGGAAACTTTGATAGGCAGAGGATAGTGAATCATATGAAATGACATTAGAAATAGGGTGAGATCAAGTCTGAGCAGCATGGGACTTAGTAGGAACAATAAAATCCTTCATCCATATAGGAGGTTTAGAAGTTCGAGTAGACTTTCTAGTGTCTGAATGTGGTACTGGTGCTGTCTCTTCTGAGAGTGGCAATGGTGGAGCAATAGCTTCAGGAAGTGTGATATCAAGATTATAAGAAGAAGGAAGGTCTGATTCTTCTACAGAGAAATGATCAGCTGCATTATGTGAGTGTTGAGGAGAATGGACAATTTCAGTGGATTGAGTTGAAGCAACTGGAGTATGAGTGACATGAGTAGGCTCATCTACTATAGATGAGTGATGAATATCAACAACCTCTGGGAAGGACATCTCAACAGTGCCTTGGGTATCCTTGAAGGGAAAAATGGAATCATTGAAAACGACATCTCTACTAATGAAGACATTATGTGTGTCAAGATCATAAAGCTTATATCACTTTTGGAAGACACCATAACCGAGAAGGACTGATCTGATAGCCCTAGGGCTAAATTTGTCTTTCTTGGGTAGAGTGGAAGCATAACTCAAGCACCCTATCACTCTTAGCTGTAATAAGGATGGTGCCCTTCCATATAGCAATTCAAAAGCAGACTTGTTGTTCAAAACAGACAAGGGAACTCTGTTGACAATATAAACAACTGCTTCTATACAACATCCCCAAAACCTTGAAGGCAGACCTCCTTGAAATTTGATGGCTCTAGTTGTCTCAAGGATATACCTATGTTTACGTTCAACCACCCCATTTTGTTAGGGTGTGTATGGACATGAGCGTTGGTGTATAACTCCATAGGTACTAAACAGATTTGCACAAGTAGAATTAAAAAATTCTGCACCATTATCAGACCTAACAACCTTAACCTTCTTTTCAAATTGATTCAGAACCATAACAAAGAATGATTTTAGCAAGCATGAAACATCTGATTTAACCCTCATCATAAAGGTCCAAGTCCATCTAGAATAGTCGTCTACAACAGTAAGAAAATATTGCATACCATCATAAGTAGCAATATTGTAAGGACCCCAAACGCCCATATGCAATAGTTGGAAAGTTTCAATAGATTTGTTGGTATGTGTAGGAAAAGCTACTCTAGTCTGTCTAGCTAGTGGGCACACATCACAATTATTCAAAGTAAGACTATGCTTATTTCGAAAAAAAAGAAATCTTCCTTAGAATAGCCATAGGAATATGGCCTAATCTTTTATGCCAAATCTCTGATTCTGAGATGTGTTGTACTGCCAAAGACTTGCTCTGAACAGGTAAACCATTTCTGATGTTTGTCTTTAACACGTACAACCCATCATACTCTCTACCAATCGCCTTCAGCCTCCCACTGAAGAGCTCCTGAAATACAAAGAAATCTGGATAAAATGTTGCACAACATTTCAAGTCTTTTGTCATCTTCGAGACTGACAGAAGATTGAACTTAAAATTGGGCACGCATAATACATCCTTAAGTAGTTCACCTCCAGGCATTTCACAATCCCCAACATGAGTAATTCTAGCAGTTTCTCCAATTGGCATTTGAACTTGCTCTGAGATCCCTATTTCAATTCCATTTAACAATAACTGGTCATTGCTAATCATGTGATTAGTAGCACCAGTGTCAACAATCCAAGTAGACTCTTTTGTAGGAATAGAACAAGAAGTACCTGCCATGTGTGCACTAGGGAAAGATGTACCTGCCATATTTGCACTAGATTCTGAAAAAGTAGACATGTTGTTCAGCATTTGTAAAAGTTGATTATATTGATCTGGTGTAAATACAGGAGGCTGTGGCATAATTGGTTGTTGAACAGACTGTGCTTCTGTTTTAGCCAAATGACCGCTGATAGAGTTCCCTTTCTTTTTTGACTTAAAATCAGATGGATAACCTATGATCTTGTAACAATTTTCCTTGAGATGCCCTTTCATATTACAATAGTCACACCTCACAAGCTTGTAGCAAGTTTCTCTAGTGTGTCCTTTCAAATGACAGAAATCACACTCGACAGTATAATTTCTTCTTTGCTTTTGGTTGTTGTTCCTCGAAGTAAACAAGGATGTTGGTTCCATAGATTCCATAGAAACATTATGACTACCATCAACAATCTTTTGACTTTCATCCTGCAAAATAATAGCGTATGCTTGATTCACAGTAGGTGCTTTATTTTTCATCAATATCTGACTTCGAGCTTGATTATATCCATCATTCAAGCCCATCAAAAACTGCCAAAGACGTTGATATTGTAAATGTGCAAGGTGTTTTTTTTTTATTTTTCACAGTCACAAGGAGGAGTTGGAATTATTGAATCATATTCATCCCATAAGTCCTTTAACTTTGAATAATACACCGATATTGACGAAGTTCCTTGAGTCAAAGTGAAAATTTCTTTGTGAAGACAATACATTCGTGAAGAATTCACTTTATCAAACCTTTCACGAAGATCTTCCCAGATTGCTTGAGCACTTGAACGAAAAAGGACTCCACTCAGTAAATCACGGCTCACATTGTGCATAAGCCATGATTTAACAATTGCATTGCAGCGATCCCACACATGATTGAACCTTGTTCCAAAAGTGTCTCTAGTAATGGAACCATCCACAAATCCCAGCTTGTTCCGTGTCAATAATGAAACCTCCATAGCTTGGCTCCAAAGTGTGTAACTCTCCATTCCGATCAGCTGAAATCCCAATGATAATGAATTCAGTCCATCAGAAGGATGCAAATACAACAGATGATTATAATCGATCACAATCGACTCTTGCATGGTCGACTATTCTTCAAAATTTCGTTCCTCAACTGTATCTCCAGCCATCGAAGAATTAGGGCACAATTCTCAGCAGAAAATTATGGTGAATCTCTCGATTTTCAGCTAAGCTGAATGTGAAAATCCCTAGATTCACTCGATTAAATCTCTGATACCATGTCAATTCTCTCAGTTCTGGAGAATTCTAAGAAGAAGAAGAGAAATGGACGAGAGAAAAAAATGAGAAGAGAGAAGAAGAGGCGGTTATTACTGTGCAGAATAGTATGTCCAAATACACTGTACATGGTTATATAACTAATTGACTAACTAACTATTAACAAACTAACCACTCTAGTCACTCTAGTTAATTAGATTAACTATGATCAAGACTAACTATGGTACATCTGTACAAGTGGTAAGTTCCTTAACAGTTTTGAACAGAACTTTAGAAACATATTTTGAGGTATTTTTCCTCTGATAGTCCTCAAGATTGGCCTAAGTATTTACAACTAGCTGAATTATGGTATAATGATGCATACCATACTGCTGTCAAATGCAACCCTTGTGAAGTTTTGTATGGCAAAAACCACATCTCCATCTTCCTTATTTGGATGGAAATGATTCATCAGAGATGGTTGATAGATCATTAGCTGCTCGAGATGCAATCATTCAGCTTTTGAAGTTCCATATTTTGAGGGCACATCAGAGGATGAAGGATTTCGCTGACAAACACAAATATGATAAGGGATTTGAAGTAGGGGACTGAGTTTATCTCAAACTGCAGCCCTATAGGCAGATTTCAATTGCAACTAGACCACTCAACAAGCTGGCTACTAAATACTTTGGGCCTTATCCTATTGATACTAAAGTTGGAGTTGTTGCTTACAAACTCCTAGTTCCTGTTGATGTTTTTATTCATCACACCTTCTATTTCTCTCAATCGAAAAAATGTCATGAAGTTTTTGTTGTCATCAATTATCCTCATGTATTTCATCGCTCTAGTCCGTATTGTCCATCACCTGAAGAAGTTTTAACAAGGAGATTATAAAGAGAGGCAACAAGGGTGTTGTTTATGTGCTGATGAAATGGACAGGCATTGATACTTCTCACGCTACTTGGGAATATGTCTATGAGCTACAACATAGATTTCCTACATTTTATTCTTGAGGACAAGACTGTTCTTTTGTAGATGGTATTGTTGCAATGTTTTAGATGAATGTGATTATTCTTACTTAGCCGATACCTTAAGGTATCTACTTAGCTGATGTGGCACGCAGTTAGTTAAGTTGTGAGAAGGTTCTGGAATCTAGTTAAAGTCAGGAAATAATACTCTTCTTTTACTCTTGAATATTCTTATCTTAGTTAATATCTCGGTGGCAATCCTGATTTGGCTTCATTATTCTTCGAAATTCTTTCATTTTCTAGAACTGTTTCTTTTCGATTGCATTGCGTGCATCATTCTAAACAAACTATATAAATTACTGCATATAATAAACACTAGATTTTTTATGCCCGTGGAGCACGGGCCCAACATTTTTGAACTTGCTATTAGTATTACATGTTCTTACCTGCAAAAACACAGAACAAAAACCATTTCGTAAACTCAATTATGTAGTTTGAAGCAAATATGGAAGAATATATTTGTTTGAATAGCATAAAAAACTGCTTTGTTAACTTTGATAGGAACAATGAGAGCAAAATGGTGATTAAGTACAAGGCATTATTTGAAATGGAAAGCTTCAAACATACAATTTTCAGATTTCATCTGGAACACATAACATGTTCTTGTATGAAATATTAGAAACCACTGCCAAACTATATTACTTGGCCACGCTGTGAGGCTTTCTCTTTTAAGAGTTTTAGAAATTCTTTTCTTTTCCTTTTGTCTATTTGGGCATAATTGTGCCATAAAATAGTAAGCTTCAATGCAATGTTCTAATGTTAAATGGTATCAACCGATATAGATGATAAAGTATATACAACTTTGAATTACAAACATTCTCAGGGTAAAAACCCAACGATGAAATCTTATTGTTCCTGAATGTGATGAAGTAACTCAAAATCTGTCTTATTTATATACATCCCGCAAGTTAGTCCGAAAAGCTAACTGGTGCAAATATTTATTTTGTAGTGTGTATATTACAGAAGCAATGTCTTCAAAATATCGATTATTTCTTCCCGTCCTAATTGTCACGGGCAGGCACAATATTCCTTATGTTTAGATTATAAATTTATCTATAAGTAGTTATGAGATTACAAACTTGTATAGCATGCAAACCTGAACCAAACAAGAAATATGCCCTTCTCGATATAGATACAATGGAAATAAGAAAACCTGAATCAAACCTCGTATGTTATACTGCTTTCTAATTGTATTCAGATTTATCTGCCCACCCGAAACATACTAATATTTTTCCTTGTATAAGGAAGGAATTAACTTACTGATATTATATTTGTGTTCTTTCAACTCAAATGTTACATGGAGCAAACACTCCCTCATAAACACTGGAGGACATGGACGACACTCATGAAGGTAAGCAAGATTATGCACGCCATGAAAAAATTTAATTTTATGTTTTAAATGTCCTTAATAAATTGATATGATTAAGTATCTGCACATGAGCGAACACTTTAATATCATGAAACGTAGTTACAGTTTTAATGTTTATATATAAGCTCCTTTTCTTTCAATTTTTGCCTAAATATCCATCCAGTTCTTTTTAGATTTTACAATTTTAATGACTGACATTCATGGGTGATCAATTAGCTAGATTCTTCTTTGACAAAAAGGAATTTTAAAAGAGTAATAGTATCATCGGATGGGAGGATGATTGAGAGTCATGTACGATCCATACTAGATCTGACCAACTGCCCATCCTACCTCCTCTACGTTCTTGACAGCCCATCTTTGTCTCAGGGTAGGCCGGAGTTAATCAGTAATGGAAAGGTATTCATTTAAATATCTATAAACGGTGACAATTGCTTAGTCTATTTGATCGAATTGACAGTAGTCTTCAAAACAGAGAGCACGAAGATAATTTTCGATAGTTCCGTCAGCATAGGTAGCCAAAAAGGAAGGGAAGTGCTAATACACGTGGCAAAAGGTGAAGAAATTAGATTATGCCAAGTACACAGTACAATTAACATAGCTTTTTGTACAACCTTCAATGCAATGCCGACCATCCATGGCTCTTCTATGTAATAGAAAAAATGTGAATTACCGAATTATAAAAATTGATAAGTACTCCATATTTAAAATCGAATTATATTACATCATTAGTACAAGAATTTCTAAAATATCGGGAAAGCTAGCGTTTGGTCATAAATTTTTAAATTTATTTTGAAAAATTCCAAAACAAATGCGCTGACCAGACTGCACTACACCTCGTCTCACCACCCCGAAGCATATAGATCACTGATTTGGGTGAAGTTTGATTTTAAGATGAAAATATGTTTGGACATCAGTTTTCAAACATATTTTCCAAATTTATTTTGAAAAAATATGAAACATGACTTATACCTACACGTTTTAAAAACTATCACAAATACTCTACAGTATCATTATTAATAACATTTATTATATTATCGCAAACTATAGTCCTGAACATAAATAAATTTGGTACAAAATTATCATTTTTATAATGAACTATGATACAGTATCAGATGACCGAGAAGATGAAGCAACATTGTTACAAAATAATAAAAGGTGAGTTCTTTTATAAAATATAAAAGTTTGGGGCAATTTTTATAAAATATAATAGTAATATTTTGGCCCAAAATTAATTATTAGCTGATTTTGGGATTTGTAATTTTGTCAAAATATAAATAAAATCTATGATCAAATATTTATTTGCTAAATAAAACCTAAATTTATTTTGACAAAATTATCCTAAAAATTCGGATTCTTTACTATATCAAAAACATAACATGAGTGGCACAGGTGAGATATTGACGGAGGATATTTTATACAATGGGATTTCTGGTCGTTGATTTTGAAGCAAACGTTCCTAGTTAGGAGATTAGCTTTTATCTTCTCTTTCCTCAATGGACACACAAACTCGTGATGGGGTTTCCACCTTTTGGAGGAATCCCCAACTTGTCGGTCCCCAAGATTTTTCGCGCTAACTGTCCATTAACATATTATTATTACTATATACATAACACGTAACTCTCCCAAATCCAAACGACATCGTTTTTGCGACCTGTCGACCTTCTAGGTACTTGTGTTTTCATCATCATCAGATCCTATACCACTAGTATTCCTTTGAGTGTCAAATACTACTACTAGTACTAGTACTAATCAATAGTACCCTTTCACTTTTTCCTTTTCTTTTTGTCCCTTGCATTATTATCATCTCTACACAAGTACATTCTGCATGATTGTTGATCTTACAGCAGGCGCCAGTACCCAAATGGGGTCACTGCAAATATCAACAAATCCTTCATGTTTATCTGTATCAGTTAAAGGAGGTGTGCAGGGTGTGAGTGCTGTAGTAAGGCAAGTGGGGTTCAATTCTTGGTTATTGGGACGGATTAGAAGCAGAAAGATCCAATCTTTATGTGTTAGAAGTTCCTTTAATAATGCTGGTGGTGGTACTAGTTCTTCAGATGAGAAGGGTCTTCTTTTGGGTGCTGAGAGGGACGACACTGGCTCTGTTGTTGGTTTTCAATTGATTCCCCATTCTGGTACTGCCCCTTTGTTTTCGTGAATTGAAAGTTACCATTCAGTAATTTCTTTTTATGTGTTTCTGTTAATTTTATGCGGATTTGGTTTTCAAGTTGATCAAATTAGTAAAAATCACATCTTCAAGATAGCAATTTGATTATACAATGTCCATTTCCTACCTAAGAAGTGGGTGGTCAAAGTTACTCGTACCTGTGCTGGTGGGAGGGTAGCAGGTATCTGGTGGAATAGTTGAGTGGGCGCAAGTTGGCCCTGACACCACCTTTATCAACAAAAGAAAAAAAGAAGAGAAGAGGGTGCATGGAAGGTGAGAAGATTTGCTAAAGGGATAGAGTTCCACGGTGTAGTTTGGACAAATGCTCATTACTTCTGATGGCTAAAGTGACCTATATGACTTTGTTTACGCCAAAGTTTGTATTTGATGAAGTGAACAAAGACCGAGAACGTTTACCTTGATAATTACACTATATGAGCTCTGTTGAAGTGTTCTGGGACAATGTTAGAATTCAACAATATGGTAATGATTAATACTATAGTTTAGACTTGTGGATCAGTATCTGTTTATAGCAATTCGACTTTTAGAGTGTAAGACTGATGTAATCTGAGAGTTAGATGAGTTGGTCTTTCAATATGAAAGAAAGGATGCTCAGCTATTTTGCATTTGTGGTGATATTAAGCCTGAGGTTCTGGAACTTTACTTCATTGGCTACCTAAGTTGTCATCCATAAGTTCTTGCCATACTGATGTTTGTTACAGTTAAAAAAAACATGTGTATACTTATTGACTAGTGCTCTTGGGGGTCAACGACGTATCACCTGACTGCTAGAAAAGGTTAAAATTAGTGGGACAATATGGGGTATCTGGTCAATTTAGTTTGGGGTTTAGACTGGAGTGTGATTGAGGATAATGGGTCACGAGCTTGACTGAACTAATGACATTGCCTTTGTCTGTGTGTGTATCTTTTTGGTAGTTTTTCTCTTTGTGTCCACTGTATGAAGCTGAAGATAGTGTACCTTTTTATCTTTTAAAAAAAAATGTATATAAAATGATTTATATGAAGTAAGGAAGGAAAAATTATAGTGTAGTGGCAAAAGGGGTTCAAAATTTGCTTTTGGTCAACATGTTCAAATCCTAAACGTGAAATTATGGTATTTTTAACGGGCTGCTGGCGCAGTTGGCTTGCGCGTGGTCTCATAGCTTCTTGAGTCATCTTGAGGTCAAGAGTTCGAGCCTCTCTCAGCCCATACCATTTTTCAGACCTCACTTGTGGGGATTATATTGGGTTTGTTGTTGTTATTTATATGAAGTAACATGGGGATTTATAACTCATTTACGGCGTTGATTCAGGCTCTTAACTAATTGCTTTTACACCTGATGTATTTCTGTCTCATAATATGTATTGATTGTTTTATTGTCTACTTCTCCATTTTTCTAGTTTTGCCTTCAAAGAAAATGAAATGGTGTACTCAATTCAGTTACAGGTGATGCAACAATCAATGGATCTCATGATATTGTAGCTGATGATAGAGATGACTTAAGTGAGGATGCTGAACACAAGGAAAACCCCCCTACCAAATTAACATTCAATATCATTTTTGTTACTGCTGAAGCAGCTCCGTATTCTAAGACCGGTGGCTTAGGAGATGTTTGTGGCTCTTTGCCTATAGCACTAGCTTCCCGGGGTCATCGTGTAATGGTTGTCTCACCTAGGTATCTGAATGGAGGTCCTTCAGATGAAAAGTATGCTAATACTCTTGACCTTGATGTGCGGGCTACTATCCATTGTTTTGGTGGTCCGCAGGAAGTAGCCTTCTACCATGAATACAGGACAGGTGTTGACTGGGTAAGAACGTTTTGCATAGTTCTTTTTTTTTTTTTGGGTGGGGTGGGGGCGGGGGTGGGGGTGGGTGGATAATGTACTTCTTGGTGCTTATTCTTCAGCTATATTTTTGTTCACCTCTTTCTCTCCCTAATGATTAACTGGCTGCTTCCAGCAAAGGACTGTCTGACTAAAGGATGATTTATGCAAACAACTTAAACTTTACTATTATTATTAGGACGTCAAGCTGACTGATTCGAGGATGGTTACGAACAACTTAATGTTCACTATGGTTATTAGAATATCAGCCTGCTTCATTAAAGAATAGTTAGTTGAATGTGTCTATATTTTAGTTAACAGAAAATGTTTCTTGTTAAGTACATATTGTGATTTTAATGTTAAAGAAGTACACTGCTCTTGCTATCAGGTTTTTGTGGACCACCCTTCTTATCGCAGACCTGGAACGCCATATGGTGATATTTATGGTGCATTTGGTGATAATCAGGTAATATGTTACTCTTTTTTCATGCATGATGATCACATCTCCATTTGGTTTTATGCGATGGCTAGTGATAATACTTCCCTATCTTTTTGGTAAGCAGTTTCGCTTCACTTTGCTTTGTCACGCAGCATGTGAAGCACCATTGATTCTTCCACTAGGAGGGTTCACTTATGGAGAGAAGTGCTTGTTTCTTGCTAACGATTGGCACGCTGCCCTGGTTCCTTTGTATGTGAACAAAATATTCTGACTTATCTCTATTTTTTTATGTAACCTATTTTGATCTTTAACTGAACGGCAAGCATCTCAATGCTACTTTTGCTTGTGACATTTTTAGCATCCTTACAATGGCACTTCTTAAAAAGTTTTACAAAGGCGTAATCTGTAGATGTATTGCTGTACATCAAAAAGAAAGAATTGTAGATGCATTGCACAATAATGCTTCTGTGTTTGTATTGCAACTATTGCTATCAACTTTGTGTTGCTGCAATTTTATTTAATAATAATGCCATCTTAGCTTCCATCTCTAGCCTTTCGATAAGCTATAAGGTAACGTATTAGTACGTAATACACTTTTCTGAAAAATAAAAGAAAAAGAAAATGTGGACTAGTAGTCATCTGTTCCTTGAAGTGCTTCATATTTAGACAGGCATATCGTGGTTAACTGATTACTGTCAGTGACTGCCATCTGATTGTTATGCTTTATTTTGAATGTTCAGACTTGAGTGAGGGGTTATTGTATGGTCCTCTAGTGCGTGTTTAGATATTTGTACACACTATCATGTAACTACGTCAGCCACGCTATATCGATTGTAGCCTTGGTAACACTTCTCTCCATTCGCCTGCAGCACCTTAACGTGCTGCGGAATATCTTAATTCTGGTTATATGTGCTATGGACCAGTTTATGACAGAATCCTTCTGCTGATCTCCAAGTGTTCTATGGTGCAGACTTTTAGCAGCCAAGTATCGTCCTTATGGTGTTTACAAGGATGCTCGCAGTATTGTCGTAATACACAACATTGCACATCAGGTACTTTCCTAATTTACTTCTCTCTATTTCTGTGACAAGGAGGTATAGCTGCCTGCAAGTTTGCAACTGTCTGAATGTTTCCTGTTTTGATGACTCTGAGTTACAGGCTTATATTTTCTGGTCAGACTGTAACATCCTCATGGTTTTCTTTTAATTCTTAGTCATCGGAATGGTTGTTCTTGGTTTGAATTTGATGTCTTTAATCACTCAACTCATGTTTCACTTCGTGAATCTGTGATCTACTAGAACATGGGACAATCTCAAACTGTTGATTCTCGGTTCACAAAAATGTGATTTGATTTAAGATTCACAATTCCTGGGACTGGTTGCTCCAGCAATATAAATGTCTCTCATTTGGTGGAAATTTGAAGTTTGATACTCGAAGCTGCTATTTGATAAAATCTTCTAGGCACCTTCTACAAGTAGGAAAGTTAAAGAGAAACTGAGGTCAGTTTGTTATTTTGGACTTATTCTGATTGGTTTAGAGAAAGTTAGTGGGTGATCGCGAGGTGGATTCTATCCAAATTTCTGATTTCATTGCTTGTTGGTACTAGGATAGTTCATCATCTACCTTGTATTTGATTTATCTCAACCATATGTGTGACCTGTGGTTCATCATTATTTATTGATTGCTTGATTGAATGTTCTTGTACAACTAAGTTATGCAGTGGCTTGTATTGAATTAATCTGCTCCTTGAGGTTATTAGTGTTTTATTTATATCGTCATACATTGTCTTTTGTTTGATATTTTCATAGGGAGTGGAGCCTGCAGCAACCTACCATAATTTGGGATTGCCTCCAGAATGGTACGGAGCACTTGAATGGATATTTCCCACTTGGGCAAGGGCGCATGCGCTTGACACTGGTGAAACAGTTAATGTTTTGAAGGGGGCAGTCGCAATTGCTGATCGGATACTGACAGTTAGCCAGGTCTGTACAAAAATTTCCAGTTATGTATACTAATCGAAAAATACTAGAAATCATATCACTGATTATGGTTCATGTATTTCTTGTTATGAGAAATCTACATGCCTTCATGATAAATTGTTGAACATTGTTATTGAGTATATAAAAAAAATTGCATTTTGCCTGGCTTTTTTCTTTGTAGTTACCTTTTTTTTTTTGGTGGCAGGGGTACTCATGGGAAATAACAACTCCTGAAGGGGGATATGGACTACATGAGCTGTTGACCAGTAGAAAGTCAGTTCTTAATGGTACGCCTGTTAGTTGGTTTCTTATGAGTTCTTTCTACTATTCTTTTCCGCTTCTTATTCTAGTCCTAGTATGGCAAGATATATGTTGATTGAAGAGGCATCTTTACAAGCATTAGCTTCATTTAACCAAATCCTTATTTTTGTTAAACGTCAAGACCAAAGCCAAGGCTAAGTGTAGTAATGACCTTAACTGTGGATTCCATTGTCTCTGAACTTTAGAATTACTAGTTAATCTATCTGTACTTTTATGCAGGAATTACTAATGGAATAGATGTTAGTGATTGGAACCCATTGACAGATGAGCATACTGCTTCACATTACTCCATCAATGACCTCTCTGGAAAGGTAATTAAGCTGCTTCTGTGACCTCTCAGTTTCACAATTTTACTACTTCAGTGATAAGTTTTGCCTTGAGAAAAGGACTATGTCTGCAAAACCTTCGTAACTGCTATGAAATTCGATCCAAATGAGGGTTCCTGAGGATTGTCCATAAACATTAAAAAGGGAACAAACCAATCGACATCATAGTACATTAGTACTTTCTTACTTTTCATGTTTATTCTATATGCAGCTGTGCGCAAACACCCTCTCTCTCTCTCTCTCTTGTGATAACACTGCACAAACTCGTCTCTGCTAACTTCCTTTTTTATTCAGGTTAAGTGCAAGACTGCTCTGCAAAAGGAGTTGGGACTTCCAATTCGACCCGATTGTCCGCTAGTGAGAGTTTTGTTGCTTCTTTGAATTATGAAGAAAATTTCTTCCTTCTCTAACCAGAAAATTTGAAACTTCAATAATGCAGATTGGATTTATTGGAAGGCTGGACTATCAGAAAGGTGTTGACATAATCCTGTCAGCGATTCCAGAACTTATGCAGGATGATGTCCAATTTGTAGGATTTTCTACCCACATCTTTCTTTATATCGTTATTAATGCAGCCTGTTTGAGTCTGATTAGTAAACTTTTGGTAGATCATAGTCTTTCCTATTGTTCATTAACTGTATTCGCTTTTGGACATAAGTTGACTCAAATTCGTTGCCTGAGATTGTTTATGACATTTATGTTTTTGCCTTCTTGATTTACTACGCACCTTGGATCTACAATCCTCTTCCTTCATGCCCCCTTACTTAGTAATGTGTTGATAATACTGAATTATTCGAGTGAATGTGTTCAAAATGAGATTATGTTACGGCGTAATTATACAGTTTATAGAGAGGATTCCTAAAAGGGAACTGAAAATTTGAGCTTCAACTAGGTACGGAGAACTTCTGAAACGGGTAGGGAACTGGAATTCAAAGTTCAGGTTACCCTTTTAGGAATTATCCCTTAGTTTTTTCGTCATTACATGAAAAACTTGTTCATTTGATGTTGCAAATTATAAAATTATATCCAGGATTTGTTCTGGAGTATTTGTTTAGTCATCCTGTTTTTCTAGTATAAGTTTCTGCAAATTGTTTTTGTTTGGGGTTGAATTTATTATCTATTCCTTATACAGGTAATGCTTGGATCTGGTGAGAAACAATATGAAGACTGGATGAGACATACAGAAAATCTCTTCAAAGACAAATTCCGCGGTTGGGTTGGATTTAATGTTCCAGTTTCTCATAGGATAACAGCAGGGTAATTCTTAATTTCATATGGTGGATTTAAATGCTTAAGTTAATAGTAATCAGTATGCTAACTTATTTATACTGTGTTGTGCAGCTGCGACATACTATTGATGCCCTCAAGATTCGAACCTTGTGGTTTAAACCAATTGTATGCAATGAGATATGGCACCATACCTGTCGTTCATAGCACTGGGGGCCTAAGAGTGAGTTGATTTCTGCATATAGAAATGGCTTTTCAAATGAAAAAAGCTCATGCTTTATACTTTCTCTTCCTTATCTTTAGGACACGGTGAAGGATTTTAATCCATATGCTCAAAAAGGAGAAGGTGAAGGTACCGGGTATGTGTCTTTCCTAGAAATGCTGTTGATATTTATGACGTACTGTGATGTTGTTGCTCATTAAGAAACTGGAAATAAATTACACTGGTACTACCGCATAAAGTAGCTCCAAGGAATTGTGCTTTTAGAGAGAATCACCTTATTTTAACTACCATCTCTTGCTTCTTCATTTTTAGTACATAATAGAATTTCACTCTTGAATGGAAATTTAGGGAGATTAAGATACGTTAAACTAGATAGCTTTGTACTTGTGCGCAGCCTGCTAATCATTGTACCAAATTTTTTCCTTTGAATTCAAGTGGGTTTTGTGATGTCCACATAAGGAGGTCAATGCTCATTGCTGAAGAGTTGGAAACATATATGGCACCCAAGGGTGTGGCCTAATGGTGAATGAAGTGGTGAGAACCATAAAGTCTCAGGTTCAAATCCCAGCGGAGGAAAAAAATACTAGGAGATTTTTTCCCATCTATCCAAGTCTTGGTGAATAGAGTTACCTGATACGTGTTGCTGGTGGGAGGTGGGAGGTATCCCGTGGAATTAGTCGAGATGCGCGCAAGCTGACCCGGACGCCACAGTTATTAAAAAAAAGAGTTAGAAACATATATGTAGTGTAGTCAATGATCTGGCTCTGATCCTTCTTGGAGCTTGGTTCTTTTTAATTTTAGATATCCATCTACCAATAAAAGACAAGAATATTTTCCACTCTTATTGCTGAATTATTATGCACTTGTGCTAACTTTCAGTTCGTAGTATCTAACTATTTATGAAATTTAACAGGTGGACATTTTCTCCTCTATCGAGAGAAAAGTTGCTTGATGTAAGTTTCCCCATGATATATAAATTCTTCTGTTTTTTCGCGGACCGTATTGTAATTTTACTGTTATTTTCACTGTTTGCAGACACTGAAGGTGGCGATTAGCACTTACATAGAACATAAGTCATCTTGGGAGGGGTTGATGAAGAGAGGAATGGAAAGGGACTATTCCTGGGAAAATGCAGCCATTCAGTACGAGCAAGTATTTGAATGGGCATTTATAGATCCTCCATATGTCAGATGATTGATTTATCAAGAAAGAATATATCATTTGAACAGAAGGGAAAAAGATACCAGAATACACTGAGCTTTTGGTGATATTAGCTGTGGCTTATGTTAGTGTTTAATGTTCACTATCATTTTTTATTTTTGCTGAGAAACCAAGTTAGTTTCTAAAGACATAGAGATGATCTGTGAGGGAGAGAAAATGACAGAAACCAAGAACTGCCACTTTGGGAGAATAGTGGAGACATGTACAAAGAATTTTGAATTTAAGTTAAGGTCCATTATGATTATATCCTCTTTTGCGTGTGAGGAGAGGCCAATTGATTAATATTGATTGGTTCATTTTTTTTAATATCTCATATGGAGTATCATTATTGTTGTTATTACTTTGGCACAAAGGTATCTTGAGTTGGTGGCTTCATTAAGCACGATTTTATTCACGGTTGATATGAGATACTCTTATATATATTGTATTCAAATTGAACATGATTAGCTTGAAACAAATGAAAATGGTTTCAACCAAAGTAAGTGAGAAAATATTGTGGCGATGTGCTTTAACGCAATCTTACCTTAAGGGTCATATCACATGACCAAAAACAAAAAGGGTCAAATATCAAGCTCATTATTCCAGAGGCTAATCAGCCAATAGGAATTTGGGGCTGAGTTGTATAGTTATGGGAAGTATAGTATCCCACCGACCCATTTTCTCTGTACTCGATCATCTCATTGGGTTAATCATTTTTTTTTTTTAAAATCATAGAAAAGAAAGAACAATCAGAAAAAAGTAAAGTTAGTGAGGCGTAGGTGGGCACATGGGCAAAGTAATGAAACGCAAAAGAAATACTCCTATTGTCGGTTGCTTCGATTCGTCCCACATCGACAGCAGGTGAAAGGAAGCGGACAATAGGCAGATTATACAATGGGAAGGAGGCATTTGTAGTAAAGTATCTTTGCGCTTGGGGCAATGACGCAGCTAGTGAGGTACTAACCGAGGCGCGTCTATTGCTGGTTGAAAACTATTTCCAAACCCCCTCTTCGGCCTGGGTTCTGCCTTGGCCGTTGAGAATTTTTGAAAGGGCTTCCCTTTTGGGTAAAGCCCTACAATTCTAGTTCAATTTTTTTCTCTTTTGGAGTTGGTAAATTAAAATATGCCTCGCTTCTTTTCCCCAAAAATTGAACCAAGCAGTCGTATTAATTAATGTGTAGTCTGTATAACAAAATAATTAAGGTTGGAAGAGTCATTTAAGTTTCAGCTTTACTAATATTTAATTTTTTATTTGGTATAAACTTATGATTTCTTCAACTAATAAATTTATCTGACCATTAACCTATGTACATGCATTACACCTACATGTGTGCGCGTCCAATACCAATGAATTTGTATGTCTGTCCAGTCAGAAAATGATCAATAAATTCGTTATTAAATTCGTTACACATCTGATGATGAGTTTTTGTACCATTAATTAGTCAAACTTTACTAAAAATATTTTTGAGCTTATTTTAGAAGCTTAAACAAAGGCTATAATAAGAAGCTCCATTTATTAATAACATATCAAGTAAACAACGAAATAATGAAGAATTTTCACTCGGTCATTAATGTTGTCGTTTTATCACTTGTACTCACTACATAGAATTATCTCCGACTGTCTACATTACGGCAGCAGAATCGGCGACTCCTCCATGGCGGATTTCCTGCGGAGCTTTTCAAACTCCGAAATCGAGACAATCAAAATCTTCGAGCGGCACGATGCAAACGGAGGGCGTATGACAATAATGACTATCTTCGGCGAGACATTCGAGGCCGGTGCCTCCATTCTTCAACCCCAAGAACTACCACGCTTTGAATTATACTAAATATTTAAATCTCTCTGTTCGACTTTCTGAATCTGATTCCTCATTTGGCATCTGGGATGGACGCGAGTTCGTTTTCAAAACCTTCACTTCCCAATCGAAGCTCCCTATATTCGAAAGCCTTGTGTCCTTCGCCAATTCCATCTTGTTTTTCTTCGCTATGGCTTCTCTCTGTTTCGCATGAACACCTTCATTGAGGTGCTCCAACTTCACTAGAAATTGTGGAACATGCCAACAACTTCTTTTCTTATTAACTAAAAATTCTTGGAAATATAACGAAAAACAAGATTTCTTATAATGTTATAGTGAAAAACTGAGGCAGTGGGCCAAAAATGCACTATGCACCTAAGGCTGTAAAAATTGCGCGGGGCATCCTATTTGGTCGACCCCATTTAACCTTACCCGCTTTTTAAAATTTTTTTAACTTGACCCACTTTTTAAATAACTTCAGCTCCTCTTTCCCTCGCTGAGCTGAAGTTCACTAGTTAAGCTAAAGTTCCCAAGTTATAAAGACAACAACTTCAGCATACGGGGCTGAAGTTCCCCAATTACAAAGACAAACTTCAGCTCTAGAGACTGCTATTCCTCCACAACTGAAATAACTAAGTTGAACCACGGCAAGACTACCCTCATATGAATATGTACAAGGAATACCTTTCGGATAGACTAAATCTTCTTTATCAGAATAAGGATCATTGATAATTTTAGCCATTGGACAATCGATTTTGGTAGTGAAAAACTCAACTCCGCGATCATTACAATCAGCAGAGACATTTTCATTCAACTTTCCTGCAAATGGATAATCATGGGATAAAACTTTTGAAAGGGAATTTTCAAGATGTTCAGATATAACGTTACTTGGTTTGTAACTGGGGGAACTTCAGCTCGTATGTTGAAGTTTTTGTCTTTATAACTGGGGAACTTTAGCCCCGTATGCTGAAGTTCCCCATTTACAAAGACAAAAACTTTAGCTCTAGAGCTGAAGTTCCCCATTTACTAGAGCTGAAATTCGCAAGCTATTTCAGGCCCGTCTACTAAAATGATGAAGTTTTGCGTGATTGCCTTTGCTACTTCAGCCCCGCATGCTGAAGTTATGCGCAAAAGCGGGTACAAATGTAATTTTTTTACAAAGCGGGTATAAGTTAAAACGTGACACAAAAAGTGGGTATGGATGCAAAAGCTTTGTTAGTTGGTACGGATTTCTATGCATATACAACCCATTTTGGACTGTTGGGCATTGGGAAGAGGGCTTTCACGCTCCTCAGCGTCGCGTTTCTCACGCTGCAGGCTGATTAGGACCAACTGATACCACATGGGCATGACCAACGGTCAAATGTATTTATTAGTTAAGGGAATCATGAGTTCGATTGTTCAAATGGGAAAGTTTAAAGTTCATGTATCAACTTTTGAAAGCTCTACAAGTTTAAATGGCCAAGAAGCCATTATGCCTTTTTATTTCACATCATTTAATGGCCATAATAGGTCTCAAAGTCCCGGAAAACAGTCAAAACTACCTTTTTACTATTTGAAATTGTTCATTAATATCTCCGTTATACTATTAAATCTACTACATCCCTCGATGACATAGAAATTGATGCAAAAATACCCTCCGCCATGTGGCATTCCACCTCATCGCATCTATCCCATTTTATCATTTCCTTACTTCTTCCACTACCACCTTTCTCTTTATCCAACCACCACCAACATCATTTCTCTTTTACCAATCACCTATTTTTCCACCACTATCAGACCATAAATCTTGACACCATTAAATCACCATGCTTTCACGAAAAATCAAACTGAGTCAAAAATTTTGATTATTGGGTTTCATTTTCCAATTTGATTTCATATTCTTTTATGATTCCAAGTTTCTTAATACATCCATAGTAACATAAATATTTAGTCTTTTACTAGTATATATAATAAGCAAATAACTTCTGAACAATAGTTAATTAAGCTTAAAGATAAGAATAATCAAAGAGTATTACTAATTCTACACTAGTTACCATATCCCTTAGATTCTTCATTGGGATTAGGCATTTGTTTTCTTGTTGAAGTATCTAACTTTTAAAGAGTTTTTCTCCTTTCGTGTCTTCATATGTTCACAAGAGAACGACAACAAATTGGAGGGCAAAGCAGAATATTCCCCAAGCTAAAACCCAATTATAGTCGACCTTTTCCAACTTCAGTTTATTTTGGCGAGGCTTTTTCCGAGACTGAGGATCTTTAGCTTCCTCGTCCTGTTGATTATCTATTTTCTGCTTCTTATAAATGTAAAAAACATCCGTTTCTATTTCTCCATCTCCATCTCTGTGTATTTGATTTCAAATGATTTGTTGGAAAAGTACAGTTCATAAAAAAGCAAAATTTTGATTCAGTTTGTTTTTTAGTGAAAGAATGGTGATTTGATGGTGTCAAAACTAGTGGTCTTATAGTGGTGAAAGAATAGGTGCATCGTAAAGGAGTTGGCGATAGTTGTTAAACAGGGAGGTGGCGTGGAAGAATAAGTAGGGGGAGGGTAAAATGAGATAAATGCAATGAAGTGGCATGCCACGTGGCTTCCACCTCAACAATATATGAGGCCAAATGGGATAATATTGGCATGGTGGAGAGTCTTAATGGCAGAGGGGTATTTTTACACCAATTCTATGACGCTGGGGGCTGTGGTGGACCAATAGTATAAGGAGGGTATAAATGAACATATTGGAATAGTGAGGAGTATTTTTGACTCTTTTCGATTTTTAAAATTATTAAGATGTGCACTTAGAGATTCTTGTGCATATACTTCATCCATCCGATCAACTTTAATTGATTTTTTTGGTTGCTTTCACACATATTTGATAATATTAACCTTTATTATCTCTTTAACTATAAGAAAATATAACGGATACTCGAAGTCTCTATATTCTAAGGCCAACTTTAATAAAAGAAGTTACTTTCTTCTTGATATTGGAAAAATTTAAATATTATGAACCATAAAAAAAGCCAAAAATCAATTAAATAGACCAGAGGAAGAATCTTTTACCACCATTATGTTTGTTATCATCACCAACCATCAATATTTATCCACTACTTCCACAATCCACCATCATTACGAGCTAACTCCATAATCTACAACTATTACCAATCACTTTCACAAGTTTCCGCGATACAACTACAACTCTCAATCGCCTATCACTTCCACAATTAGCCACTACCATCAGCCTTAATTGCAAAAACTACCGATACCACTAAACCTCTATCTGTTATTCACTTCCACCACCAGCCATTATCATCAGCCATTACTATACATTCACAAATCTGGCCAACACGAACAAGCACCACTAACCATCACTACAAAAATTCATTGCCAATTTCCTTCAACAACCACAATCGTCATATTGCGGATTACTTTCGTCATCGTAGCTACCACAACCACTAGCTTTTCAAGTATGGTTTATAAAAAAATATTATACGACATCATAAATTTATTTCTCCTAGCAATCTAGTCTATTCTAAAAGGTTTGTACTTCATTTGCTTTAATATATTTATCCAATATAACGTAAACATAATATTTATTAATTTTTAATAACCAATATACATATTCAATTGCTAAAAAAATGTTAACTATTTAGGTGTATAAGGTAAAATCAGTTCATATTGAATACTCGTGTAATAGATGACACGTGGAATCAAAGATAGGCGGAAAGTGAGATAGGTGAAAACCAAGACCGGGGGAAGCAACTTCGGTTAGCATCGGAGAGCCCCCGAAAGGAATATTTCTAATGAAGACAAACAAGTGCCTGCCACCCGGTAGCATTGAATGAAGAATATTCTGCAATATTAAATACACAATCAGTTATAGAGACTTATGGTATTCATATGCTGCCGTTACATATTCTTCAATAGCCCTCATAATTGTCATTTAAAATGGTCTTGATCCTAGGACCTTGTTCCTTAGGCGCAACTATAATAGTGATTTCAACAGCCATCGTAAAGACACAAATTTTCTGACAAACTTATGATATATACTATTCAAAAGCTCAATAATACTTTATTTCTTGCATACTAATACCTGTATTACTGCCTCTAGAAGCTCTGCTCCAGGAACCAAAGCTATCTTATGTTTTATCTCGATTTCAACGCTAAGTCTTGTATTTTATTTAATTTATTTATCATTTTAGGATCAAATCAATTTGCTTGTCTATAAACCACGAACAAATTCAACTGTATCATTTTACAAGTAAACACTAGGTTCATATTAAAATGCACTACCTTAATAATTAGATATGCATTCAATTAAAACAAGATAAGTTCGAGAATCAACTTACCATGATTTTTGGCCTTCCACCCGTATTTAAGGGTCAATTCTTTTGTGATCGCCCAAAGGATCATCTTATAGATTAAGGCTCCATTCCAGGCTCATTAGCCTTAAAAAAGATTAATTTTATTTACCTCAATTTACGTGCACAGTCCGAACGTGAAACCGGAAAGCTTTTATGTGAAAATATGAGAAATAGTAATTTTTGGAATTTAAAAATTGGTTTTAGTCGACTTTGTTCAACATTTTAGTAAATGGACCTGGATCTGTGTTCCGACAATCCCGGGAGGTCCAAAGTAAAATATGGGACTTGGGCGTATGCTCGGAATTGAATTTCGAGGTCCCTAGCCTTAGAAATCAATTTTTAAAGAAAATTGTTTTGTTGATTTTTTAATGAAATAAAGAAATAAGTTAATGTTTGAAACTGTTGGTATCAGGCCCTTATTTTGGTTCCGTAGCTCGATACAGGTTTGTTATGGTATTTAAGTCCTATATGTGAAATTTGGTAAGAATCGAAATTTATTTGACGTGATTCGGACGTCCGGTTGAGAAATAGTGAAAGTTAAGTGTTCTAGAGAAAAACAATGAGTTTTGAGGTTAAATTCATAGTTTTAGATGTTATTTTCGTAATTTGATTGCACGAGCAAGTCCGTATGCTATTTTAGACTTGTGTGCATGTTTGGTTTAGGGCCCCAAGGGCTCAGGTGAGTTATGTTTTGAACATGTTAAAGTTGTTGTTTTTGCTGTTTCTGGTGCAAAAGTCGAGTTGTGCTTCGCGTTCGCGAGTGAAGCAACACGAACGCGAACGCGTAGAGTATAGGTGCACTGGGGGTCATTTTGTTCTTCGCGAACACGAAGTCCTGGATGCAAACGCGAAGAAATGGGGGGGGGGGGGGGAGTACCCTTCGCGAATGAGGGCAGACTTATGCGTACACGTTGACTTATGGGCCTGGGGGAGGGGAGCCTCGAATTGTTCTTCGCGAACGCAATCACTGGGCCGCGAAAGCGATGGTCATCTGAAGCAAAGCTTCACGAACGCGTTTGATTCCTTACGAATGCGAAGGCCATTTGGGCCTGACTCTACGCGAACGCGGCAGGCCCATCGCGAACGTGATGAAGGCCTGCCCAGTCATATAAAATCAAATTTTAAAACGGGCAGAACCTCTTTCTTCATATTTTTTGAACTACAAAGACCTAGAGGTGATTTTCTTCACACAAATTCATCCCCAAAGTGTTGGTAAATAATTCTAAACTCTTCTCTTTCAATTACCCAATATCACTTTTCAATCAAATATCAAGAATTTTCATGGTAGAAATTGGGGGTTTGGGTAGAATTAAGGAATTTTATAAAATTGAATTTTGACCTCGAATTGGGGTCGAATTTCAAAACTAATTGTATATTCGGGCTCGGGGGTAAATGGGTAAATGGAATTTGATCCGAACCCCGAGTTTGGACCAAGCGGATCTGGGGTCAGGTTTTAACTTTTTTTTGAGAAAACTTAGGAAAATAATGATTTTTCAGTAAAGTTAGTTCCTTTAGCATAAATTAATGATATTAAACTAATTATGATTATATTCGAGCGGGTTAGAGGCAAATTCGAAAGGAAAAACGGTAATTGAGCAGTGAGCGGCCTGCGAATTTAAGGTAAGTACTTGGTTTAACCTTGACTTGAGGGAATAGGAATCCCCACTTAAATGCTATGTGAATTTACATGTGTGTGGTGTATAGGTGAGGTGACGAGTATCTATGCACCACTAAATTATTGTTGAACATGGTCCCTTCCCCGTTTCCAATTATTTGCTTCTGGGCTTAAACTGTTTCATGATCATTGATATTTATATGTCGATTTGGATTCGCTAATTTATTGTTAAGTATTGTTTCAAGTATTTTGGAAGTGTTGGCTGTTCTCTCGATTTTGTTATGTTACATGAGGATTGAGCTGGATGTCAGTGTTACGATATGTATAAAATTTCCGGTTGGTTTCGTTGTGAAGTGATAATTGATGAAGTTTTTGAGTTTTACAACTTCTGTTTACAATTGTTGATACAAAAATGTTGTGAAAGGCTTGTCCTAAACTGTGAAGGTTTTCGTAAATAAATTGATATGATATGTCTGGTGGGAGCGGGTTGCACGCCGCAACAAGGAGTGATAAGGGTGGACAGGTGGGATCGGGTTGCACGTCACAAAAGGAGAAATAAGGGCGATATATATATC
Organism: Nicotiana paniculata; assembly: GCA_005239505.1. Classification (NCBI taxonomy): domain Eukaryota; kingdom Viridiplantae; phylum Streptophyta; class Magnoliopsida; order Solanales; family Solanaceae; genus Nicotiana; species Nicotiana paniculata. The sequence continues at coordinate 68,202 of ML315417.1, forward strand.
GGGAGAAGTAATAAGGGTGGACAGGTGAGAGCGGGTTGCGCGCCGCAACAAGGAGCGATAAGAGAGAATATTTATGTTTTACTGATCTTCAAAAATAAAGATTTGGAAAACTCCAGTTTTATTAAAAATGTTTTCATACTCTGATTATTACTGTGATTTAAATTGAAACTTGGAAATGTTGAGGAGTTACTTATAGTTGATATCTGTAAAGAGTTATTCGAGTTGTTTTTATTTACTGTCGCAAGTTACTGGTTATTTAGTTTATTATTATTATTATTTTCTTCTTGCTTTGTTATATATTGTTCACAGGTTATATTGTTAATGCCTCGCAGTAGCCTCGTCACTACTTCGTCGAGGTTAGGCTCGACACTTACTCAGTACATGAGGTCGGTTGTACTGATACTACACTCTGCACTCTTTTGTGCAGATCCAGGTACCGACTAGAGTTAGGAGATTTTAGTAGCTGCGTATTTTCATTGGAGACAAGAGGTAGATCTTCTGGCGTTCGCAGACTCCTGGAGTCTTCTCTACACTATTTGGTTGTTGTTTTAGTTCATTCAAAATAGACATATATACTTCTTTTAGTCCATTATTTGTAGTATTCTTAGTAGTTCGTGAATTGTGACACCAGACCCTGGGTATGCTTATGGTTATATATATTTAGTTCGAGGTTCGACTTACTTATTCGGTTATTATATTATTCATGGAGTTACCTATTGGGAAATATTAGATTCAGGTTATCTTTTAAATTCTTCTGTTATGTATAGGTAAATTTTAAGAGTAAATGGCTTATTAAATTTCTAACATTGTCTTGCCTAGCAAGTATTGTGTTAGGCGCCATCACGATACTGTGGGCTGGAAATTTGGGTCGTGTCAAGTTGGTATCAGAGCACTAGGTTGCATAGGTCTCACAATTCACGAACAAACTTGATAGAGTTTGAGGGGTCGGTACAGAGATGTCTGTACTTATCTCTCAGAGGCTATGAAGTTAGTAACAAACTCAGTTTTTATTTCTACTCTGCCGTGCGATTCTTGGTATCTTAAATACTGATTGAAATCTTCTACTCTCTCGCAGATGGCGAGAACACGTGCTTTTTCTTCCGCAGAACAATAATCCGATCTTCCAGCAGCAACAACTCCTATTAGGGGCAGAGGTCAAGGCCACGTCAGGGGCAGAGGCCGAGGCCACGTCACAGGCCGAGGCAGGGGCAGGACTCAGCCTACTGCTCATACTGCAGCCCCAACTGCGGAGCCCCAGATTGAGATTGATGGGGGGGGGGGGGGGGGGTGCTCTAGTTCAGGCTATTCCAGCTGGACTAGCTCAGGTCCCAGAGGGGTTTATTGCTACCCCGGTGCTTCAGGATGCTTTGGTCTGATTAGTGGGCCTTATGGAGAGTGTAGCCCAGACTGGCGCACTTCATGTTGCAGCAGCCGTATCTCAGGCTGGAGGAGGGGTCCATACTCCTGTTACCCACACTCCTGATCAAAATACTCCTCAGATCCAGAACCCAGCAGCCAACCCAGTTGGGGTAGTTCAGACAGTTGCTGCAGCCCCGATTGCTGAGGGGGAAGCTATGACTTCCGATGCTTTGTGGATATTGGACAGGTTCATCAAGCTTTTCCCTGTTCACTTCAGTGCTGCTACTTCAGAGGATCCTCAGGAATATCTGGACAATTGTCATGAGGTTCTTCGTAATATGGGTATTTTGGAGATCAATGGGGTCGACTTCGTCGCGTTTCAGATGACTAGTTCTGCCAAGAAATGGTGGAGGGATTATTTGTTGACTAGACCAACTGGGTCACCTGCTCTGACTTGGGATCAATTTTCTCACCTCTTTTTGGAGAAATTTTTGCCTATCACTACCAAAGAAGAGAAGTGTCGTCAGTTTGAGTTTCTTCAGCAGGGCGGCATGACAGTTACCCAGTATGAGAATCGTTTTGTGGATTTGGCTCGGTATGCTATTCTTTTATTTCCCACATAGAGGCAGAGGGTTAGGAGATTTATTAAGGGCCTTGCCCAGCCCATCAGGTTGCAAATGGCTAAGGAGACAGGGACTGAGATTTCATTTCAAGATGCGGCCAATGTGTCCAGGAGAGTTGAGACGATTCTCGGGATGGGAGGTCAGGGGTCAGACAAGAGACCTCGCCATTCTGGTAGATTCAGCGGTACGTCCCATAGTGCCTCAGGTGGTCGTGGCTCTTACTTGCCTTATTTTGATCAGTCAGCCTCGATCAGAGCATCTCCTCTTCAGAGTTATTATCGTGGTCAGTCGGTTCGTCAGGGTCAACCTCAGTATCAGGATGAGTGTTATGAGTGTGGTGAGTATGGGCACATTCAGAGATCTTGACCAAAATTTTTAGGTAATCAGCCTCAGTGCCAGAATTCTCGTGCTATAGTTCCGGCACCAGCTGCAGCACCACCTGCCTAGCCAGCCAGGGGTAGGGGTCAGGTAGTAAGAGGTAGAGGCCATAATGTTAGAGGTGGAGGTCATCATGCTAGTGGTGGAGGCCAGCTCACTAGAGGTAGTGTTCATCCCGTTAGAGGTGCAGGACCACCTGTCAGGGGTCCTCCCTGTGATGCAGTTCAGGGCGGTGGGACCCAACCCCAATTATATGCATTTCCAGCCAGACCTAAGGCGGAGTCCTCCGATGCATTTATCACAGGTACCATTTCAGTTTGTAATAAAGATGCTTCAGTTTTGTTTGATTTGGGGTCTACTTATTCTTATGTGTCATCCTATTTTGCCTCGTATTTGGTTGTGCCCCGCGATTCTTTGAGTGTCCATGTTTATGTGTCTATGCCGGTGGGGGATGCTATTATTGTAGATCGTGTGTATCGTTCGTGCGTAGTCATTATTGATGGTTTTGAAACTAGTGTAGACCTGTTGCTTCTTGACATAGTCGATTTTGATGTCACATTGGGCATGGATTGGTTGCCGCCTTATTATGCCATCTTTGACTGTCATGCCAAGACAATTACTTTAGACTTGCCAGGATTGCCTCTGTTAGAATGGAAAGGGACTCCTGGTCATTCTCCCAGCAGAGTGATTTCTTATGCCAAGGCTCGTCGCATGGTTGAGAAAGGATGTTTGGCTTATTGGCTCATATCCGTGATTTTGATGCCGAGATTTCTTCAATAGAGTCAGTACCTAATGTTCGGGAGTTTCCCGAAGTGTTTCCTGCAGACCTGCTGGGGATGTCACCCGAAAGGGATATCGATTTTTGTATTGACATTTCTCCAGGCACTTATCCCATTTCTATTCCTCCATATCGGATGGCCCCGCCAAAATTAAAAGAATTAAAATAACGGTTGCAAGACCTGCTTGATAAAGGTTTCGTCAGGCCTAGCGTCTCGCCCTGGGGTGCACCGGTTTTGTTTGTAAAGAAGAAGGATGGATCGATGAGAATGTGTATAGATTACCGGCACTTGAATAAAGTTACTATCAAAAATAAGTATCCATTGCCGAGAATTGATGATTTATTTGATCAGCTTCAGGGTGCCAGTGTGTTTTTTAAAATTGATCTAAGATCGGGCTACCATCATGATAGAAACTAAGCGTCCACCAAACTATATAGAAAATCGGGTTCTCTATCAGTTCCCACCGTAAGCAACAGACTGTAAAAACCAAACAATATTGGATACCAGGTTCTCTATTTGTTCCCACAGTAAATCGACAATAAATAAATAACAGAGAGGAATTTTACATGGAAAACTCCCAGCTTACGAGATAAAAAAATCACGACCTACCCTTGTAGGATTTCAACTTCACTACTGAGCAACTTTAGATTACAACCTATTGCAACCTAAGAATTAACCTCTTAATCTCTCACTAACTTGTAACACTCTATTACAAGTCACTTTGTAATAACTCTATTAAAAAGACTTTAAACCTAGGAATTAACTTCTTAATCCCTCACTAACTTGTAGCACCCTATTACGAGCCACTTTGTAATAACTCTACTACAAAGACTTTACAACTTGACTAACTCTAGTCAAGACACAAACACAAGGGTTTATGATTTACAGAGATTTCCTACACAATGCTTCTAATTAAGCTATGTAGGAATTACAAGTAGAGTGTTCAACAAAGGTACAACACAACTAAGGACATGTAATAACTTCAATACATGGAACTGGTCCTTGGTTATGTTGTTCTTCGCTCTTGTTGCCTTTGAGAATCATTTGCAAGATTGACACATACTTAAGAGAATGCTTGATGAGTTCTTGAATGTTCACGTGATTTGTTTTTCCTTTGCTTGATGTTAATATCTCTTTTGTGACATCACTTGGATGATGTAAGAAAGTTAGGTAAAGAGCATTCTCCATAAAGTTGACTGCTGCACTGTTTCTGCACTATAGCTTGTGCAGGAAACAACTTTATAGCTGTGAAGAGTTGACTTGTACGGTCACCTCGGGAACTGGTAGCTATCTGTTCCCTCTGGTGTTCCTTTGACTATGAAGAGTTGAACTGTGTCCCCAACTGGAGACTTGTTGATCTTTAAGCTCTTAAGGATGTGATCACCTTGGGAACTAGTAGATATCTGTTCCCTCTACTGTTCCTTTGACTCTAAAGAGTTGAACTGTGTCCCAACTAGAGACTTGTTGATCTTTAAGTTCTTAAGGATGTGCATCAGGTTCCTTATCTGGTTTTTGACAGTAAGTTTGTTAGATCATCAAAACATAAATTGAAGGTACTTATAGCCTATCAATTTCCCCTTTTTTTGATGATGACAAACTTAAAATTGATAATCCTGCAAAGAGCCACAAAAATCAGATAATGTACCAGGAACCTCACAAAGTTCCCCCTGAGTTTGTACTTCTCCCTTAATCAGTGCACTGCTTCTTTTTAATTCTCAATATATCTTCCCCCTTTTGGCATCATTATAAACACAAAAAAGCAAACATCGTATAGAAGTCTAGATGACAAACTTATAATTCAAGTTCCCCCTAAGAATTAGAGTGAACTGTACTCCCCCTGAATCTGTTCCCTGTCTTGTTCCCCCTTAATTATTTTCCCCCCTTTTGGATTCATAAAAAGATCAGTAACAAACATTAAGCAAAAAGAAGTCCAGCTTGGTTAACTCATGCCACATGTGTGCACACAAACATGACTAAAAACAGAACATAAGAGCAAGTCATACACAACAAAAAGGGAAGCTTTCATCAATTTTGGATAATTAAGCAGGGAGCAGTTCCATTGTTTCCAGACACATCCACAAAATAGAAACAACAAAAAACAAAGTACCTGTCATAAACATCATCAGAACTAATAGAGGACAGACACTAAGAACTTGACACTTAGGAAAGGGACAATGTTTAGGGAGCACCGGAAGGGAAAGGCCTAGATGAGGAGGCAAGAGTTCGAAGAAGGATGTCCATTCAAGAATTGGCTGACACTTGCGAGTTGAGTAGTCTCTCCTACAGGTCCTCAACCTGTTTCCTAAGGTCGGCATTTTCTCTTGTCAGACGGGTAACCTCTGTGCTTTGAGAGCTGCTGGAACCAGGTGCCTCCTGAACCTAACTGAGCTAACCTTCGAGAATGGCATTCCTTGCCTTCAGCTTCCTCATGTACGGCCCCCACAACACCCTTTTTTAAAATTTTCTTTTCCAGCGTCCTGGGAATCACAAATCTTGGTCTTCTTGGAGTTACCAGGTTCATTACTGGCATCAGACTTCCTTTTCATTGATTTTCTTACACTCTTGATTTTCTCTACAGATTTCTTGGAGATCTTCTCAGCAGACTACTCAACCATTTTCTCATCCTCTTTCTCACCAGGTGACTCCCGTTTGGACTTTGGATCAGTAAGTTTCATTGAGGACTTATGAACCAAGGGAGCAGGTTCCTTTTCTACCTCATCATCCACATTTACGACTAGTGCAGGAGCCACTACCTACTTATTGACAACCTTTCCATCTTTCACCAATTTCCTCTTATTATTTTCCTTTTTTTTTTGCAACCTTGTGATGGGTCTTTTAGACGACGACCCCTGTGAAGGTGCCTTTCTTCTCCTAGCACTAATAAATCTCGCTAGATCCACATTATCATAGTCTTATTCTTCACTATCCTCCTTCTCCTCCTCAGACAAAGATTGCATCTCAAGAACCACATTAGTTAATGGTTCAACATAGAAATGAGGAGAGGGAGAGGGAGCAGGATCAATGGTGACCTGGGGTTCTTGTGGAGAACCATGGGTTTTATCCCTAGTGGAAGTTGTAAGGACCCGTAAACTTTTCTTGTTTAAAAATAATGCCGAACAAGTCCTCGAGTTGTTTCATTGTGGGAATCTTTGAAACAGAACAGAACTGAGTAAAAAGTACCCCGAGACTTAAAGAATATAATTTTCCAGAAAGTAGGTGTTATGCGACGCTCTATGCGATCGCACAACGTGTATGCAGACGGCATAATGGTCGTATACCTAGGTAGAATACTGTCCCACTTGAAGTCAACTATGCGGTCCAGTATATGATCGCATAACGTGTATGTGGACCGTACAATTGGTCGCATACCTGGGCAATGTGTTCTGGATTTTTGGCCCATCTTGAGGGCCATTGTGCGGTCAGATTTGCAAACCGCATGTCAGGAATGCGATCGCATTCTTGTGTCGGGCCCTATTTTTTTCTAATTTTTAAAACACGATCCCCGTTCATTAAAACACCCCTCCCCTTCATTTTTAACCATTTTCTGAACAATATTAGAGAGAGGGGATAGAGGGTTCTTGAGAGAGAAAGTTTCATCTTTATCAATTGGATTTTCGAAGTCCCTCAGGCCTGGAAATTTCGAGTAATCATCTTCTTCTTCATTCTAACAGGTAAGAATCCCCAAACCCTTTTCATTAGTTTTCTGGTTTCAAACAAAAGGGGGACTCTCATGAATTGATTCTTGAAAATATAAGTTTATACCTTGCATGCATGATCATTAATGTCCATAATCTAGTAAGAGGAAGTGGGTTGGGGTAAAGTTCAAAAATAGGGGTTGTCAATCTAGGGGGGGGGAAGTCACATAGCAATTGATAAATGCTTAAAAAGAGTTCAAATTGTATGCATGGTTTCAAATTCTGAGTTGAATATGTTTTATTGTGAACTAGATTGACGGTACTAGTCGGCCCCGTGATTTGTGAGTAAAAGTTAAAAAGGAATTTCGACCCCAGGTATGTATGAATAACTTTAACCTTCGTAGAATCCTCTTGTTGGGTCCGAGTATTTGGTATGTGTACCTTGTTTGGAAGTATGTGAATTGATTGTTCAAACGTGTTGAGGCGTGAAATTCTATTCTCTGATTTTCCTAGTTGATTGTCATGCTACTATGCTATATGAGGTTGTGAAAGGTGTTTGATGTGTAACGAACGAAAGATTGATAATGTGCTCAAATGTGGGAATGTGTAAAATAGTTGAAAGCCACACGTGGAAAGTAATGAAAAAGAGTATTATGAAACAATGGAACTGAATCGAGCGATTGTGGCAACACCGTGTTCATAATATTACTACTTGATAAGAGTTATGGTGCCTTGGGCCCAAATAAATAAGTCGTTGATATGAACTTGTATTCCTTGAAATGGTGATTTTTGTGATGAAATTATTTGTGATTGTGCTGTGAATTAAAATTGTCAGGCGGGGTCGGGTTGCGCGCCGCAACACGAAGTAATAAGGTTGATGGGTTGTGGTGATAAGGGTGGCCGAGGTAATAAGGATGGAATGTGATCGTTATCACTACTGAAATGAAAGTCTATGATCTCTTGAATATGATGATGTTGAAAGGGAAAAAGGAGAGATTGTGCATCTTGTTTGATTTTGGTTGTTTCCTTCCACGTGCATTGATTAATTGGTTTTATTGTTGTTACTTAATTGTGTATTTCTTGATTGTACTTGGGATAAAGTTTGTTTATACATACTAGAACTATTTCACAGTACTAACGTCCCTTTTGCCGGGGCGCTACATCTTTTATATGGATGTAGGTGGGTTCATAGCAGGTTGCTCATCTCGCCCTTAGTGGTGCCTTCTCCTCATCCTTTTCAGTTGTACTGGTAAGCCCCACTTCCTCTCGTGGCCATGTGTAGTTCAGGCCTTCTCCTTTTTGATTGTGTTATGTATTGTAAGGTATATCCGGGGCCTTATTTCCGGCAAGTATTGTATATTCTCCTAGCACTCTTAGAGGCTCCGTAGACACTATGTGGGTGTATATGTATATTTTGAGCAGTGGTTGTATGTATTTGTAATCGTGGTCCGTATCGGGAAGTGGCGTATATAATATGTATAAATTGGACTTAATGTGGTATTCACACACCTTTAAGCTTATCTCACCGTTTCACATAAATAATGTATGTTATAAACACGAAAAAACGCATTGGGTGGGAAAGGCAAATCAGGTTTGCTTGACTGGGGGTCACCCAGTCGAGTGCCGGTCGCGTCCCTTGATTTTGGGGCGTGACAAACTTGGTATCAGAGCCTAAGGTTTTAAAAGTGTCCTAGGATGTCTCAGAGTCGTACCACNAAACACCCTTTTTATTGTTACTCTGTATCGTGCGGTGAAGTGGAAAGTGACAATATTCTTGCCTAACTCGTGCTCTGTTCCAAAATTTTCAGTGATGGCACCAAGGAAGAGAACTCGACTCGGCCTAAAGGCCAATGCCGCCCCAAGTGTGGCCGTAAATTCTGTACTCGATGGTGCGTGTTGAAGCGAATCCCCGACCTTGAATCCATCTGGCCTACCTGTTCCAGATCAGAGTGTTCCTATTCCTACTGCGGCGGAGGGTGCTACAACCCCTCCCACCGATATTCCTGTTCCTTCCTCTGTTCCAGCTCCAGGTCCCGGTACTTCCGATGGGGACCTCAGGGGAGCTATTCATATGTTGACCCAATTAGTGGCCGCTCAGGCCCAAAGATCTCATGCTGCCCCTGCATCCTCTAGCGAACAGGGAGATTCCACCGCTTCCAGAGTCAACCAGTTTTTGCGGTTGGCCCCTCCAGAGTTCTCAGGTATTGATCCAGAGGTCGATCCGCAGGACTTTCTAGATGAAATGTGCAAGACACTTCGGGTTATGAAGGCCACAGAGACAGAGGGGGTTGACTTAGCATCTTATAGGCTGAGGGGAGCAGCGTATTCCTGGTTCGAGATGTGGGAGGATCCCCGTGGGGAGGGAAGTCCTCCGGCGAAATGGGATGAGTTCGTTGATGCTTTTATGAATCACTTCTTGCCTGCCGAGACTATGGAAGCCCGTGCTACAGAGTTTGAGGTTCTCAAGCAGGGTAATATGGGCGTGTGGGAGTACCACATGGAGTTCGTGAGGTTTTCCAAGTACGCTCCTCAGTTGGTATCGACTATGGATGCCAGAGTTCGACGGTTTGTTCAGGGCCTCAATCCCTTGGTTGTGAATGAATCTACACTCAGACATGAATTATGGTAAGATAGTGGGATTTGCCCAGGACACAGAGGCTAGAAAATTGAAGATAAGGTCGGAGAGGGAGAGTATTAGCAGGGCCCGTTCAGCAGGCCACTCAGGGAGTTCAGTTGGAGGAGGGAGACCGGTTCAGGGGAGAGGTCCATCAGGGCCATCCCAGTCGTATGCTCAGTCCTCATCCAGTGCACCGCCATCAGTGCCTCGTTATCAGCAGAGCAGTCACTGGGGGCCAAGATCAGGTAGCAGGAGACCCCATCAGTCCGGTCGTCCAGAAGGGAGGTTACAACAGCAGAGGAGGGCTCTGTGCCCTAAGTATGGGAGGTTCCATACCGAGTCTTATTACCTAGATATCCCCATATGCTACAGGTGTGGGGTGAGATGTCATATTCAGCGGGATTACCGTGCGCCCAGTCAGGGCATGGGTAGTGGTTTTGCTCAGCCGTCCGGTTCTTTGGTTGCCGCATCTTCAGTACGTCCTCCAGCTCCAACAGGACATGGTACAGTTAGAGGTGGGGCTCGTGGTAGAGGTGGACCCAGCCGGTTCTATGCTTTGAGTGGTTGCCAGAGTGCGGAGGCTTCTCCAGATGTTGTTACAGGTATTCTAGCTGTTCAATCCTTTGATTGTTATGCCCTTATTAATCGGGGGTCCTCCTTGTCCTATGTTACCCCATTTATTGCTTCAAGTTTTGGGATAGAACCCGAATAGCTTCATGAGTCGTTCTCTGTGTCGACTCCGGTTGGTGATTCTATTACAGTCGCGCGAGTCTATAGGAATTATGTTATCACGGTGTGTGGTCGAGATACCACGACCGATCTTATCGAACTTGGGATGGTAGATTTCGATGTTATCATGGGGATGGATTGGCTTTACTCGTGCTTTGCTAAATTCGACTGCCGAACCAGAATTATGAGACTAGAGTTTCCTAACGAGTCAGTTATTGAGTGGAAAGGGAATGGTGTGGTGCCAAAGGGTAGGTTTATTTCCTACCTTAAGGCCTAGAAGATGATTAGAAAGGGGTGTATTTATCACTTGGTCCGGGTTGCGGACACCACTTCAGAAGTACCTACCCCCGAGTCCGTTCCAGTCGTGAATGAGTTTCTTGAGGTGTTTCTTCAAGAGCTTCCAGGGATTCCGCCAGATAGGGAGATTGATTTCGGGATTGATGTATTTCCAGATACGCAGCCAATATCTATTCCACCATACAGAATGGCTCCAGCAGAGTTGAGGGATTTAAATGAGCAGTTGAGAAGACTTATTAGATAAGGGGTTCATTCGACCAAGTGTTTCACCGTGGGGCGCTCCGGTTCTTTTCGTCAGGAAGAAGGATGGGTTGCTTCGGATGTGTATTGATTATCGGCAGCTCAACAAAGTCACTATCAAAAACAAGTATCCACTTCCTCGGATAGATGATTTTTTCGACCAATTGCAGGGTGCGAGCTTCTTCTCCAAAATTGATTTACGATCGGGATATCACCAGTTGAAGATCAGAGGGTAGGATATTCCTAAGACCGTCTTTAGAACTCGTTATGGCCATTTTGAATTCTTGGTAATGTCCTTTGGACTGACCAATGCTCCAGTGGCTTTCATGGATCTTATGAATCGGGTTTTCAAACCGTTTCTGGACTCCTTCGTGATTTTTTTTATTGATGACATCCTTGTCTACTCGCGCAGTAGGGAGGACCATGCTAATCACCTCAGGGCAGTTCTGCAGACTCTTCATCAGCACCAATTGTATGCTAAGTTTTCAAAATGTGAATTTTGGTTGGAGTCAGTCACATTTTTGGGTCATGTTGTTTCCAGAGAAGGGATTAAGGTTGACCCCCAGAAGATCACAACAGTGAAGGATTGGCCTAGACCGACGACCCCGACAGAGATTCGCAGTTTCTTGGGTCTAGCCGGGTATTATCGGAGGTTTGTAGAGGGGTTCTCTACCCTCGCCTCCCCATTGACTAAATTGACACAGAAGGCAACTAAGTTACAATGGTCCGATGCTTGTGAGAAGAGCTTTCAGGAATTGAAATCAAGATTAACTTCAGCACCGGTGTTAACTTTGCCAGAAGGCACGGAGGGATTTGTGGTTTATTGCGATGCTTCAAGGGTTGGTTTGGGATGTGTGTTGATGCAACATAGGAATGTTATAGCCTATGCTTCTAGGCAACTTAAGAATCACAAGAAGAATTATACGACGCATGATTTAGAACTCACGGCAGTTGTGTTTGCACTAAAACTCTGGCGGCATTATTTGTATGGGGTCCATATGGACGTGTTCTCAGACCACAAGAGTCTTCAATATTTTTTCAGGCAGAAGGAGTTAAATTTAAGGCAACGACGATGGTTAGAATTTCTTAAGGATTATGATATGAACATTCTGTACTATCGAGGGAAAGCAAATGTAGTGGCCGATGCTCTCAGTCGGAAGTCTATGGGTAGTCTGGTTTATCTGAAGGAAGATCAGAGGCCGTTGGCTCGGGAGGTTTGTCAGTTGGCTAGTCTGGGGGTCTGTCTCTCGACCTCAGACGATGGGAAAGTCATGGTGCATAATAGGGTAGAATCATCGCTTGTAGAGAAAGTCAAGGAGAAGCAGTTTATGGATCCAGCATTGGCACAGTTGAAGGAGGCAGTTTTGAATAGCAAGATTTCGCCATTTTTGATCGGGAACGATGATGGTGTTTTGCGGTGCCAGGTAAGGTTATGTGTTCCTGATGTGGATAATCTTCGGGAGAGGGTGATGGCGGAAGCTCAGAATTCCAGGTATTTCGTGCACCCAGGTTCCACGAAAATATATCAAGATCTCCGTGAAATTTATTGGTGGAGCGGTATGAAAAGAGGTGTGGCGAACTTTGTATCTAAATGTCCGAATTGTCAGCAGGTGAAGGCCGAGCATCAGAGGCCTGGTGGATTAACTCAACCAATGTGGAAATGGGAAATTATCAACATGGATTTAGTGGTAGGGTTACCTCGCACTCAGCATAAGTTCGACTCAATTTGGGTGATAGTGGATCGACTCACGAAATCAGCTCACTTCTTGCCGTTCAAGTCCAACGATACTGCAAAACAGTATGCTCAGTTGTATACCAAGGAAATAGTCAGGCTTCATGGTACTCCAATTTCTATTATATTAGACCGAGGGTCCCAGTTCACAGCTAATTTTTGGAGGAAATTTCAACAAGTTTTCAGTACTCAGGTAAATCTCAGCACAACTTTCCACCCGCAGACTGATGGTCAGGCAGAGCGGACTATTAAGACCCTTGAAGATATGTTACGATCTTGTGTATTGGACTTCAAGGGTAGTTGGGATGATCATTTACCTCTTATCGAATTTTCTTACAGTAACAACTTTCACGCTAGTATTCAGATGGCCCTATTTGAGGCATTGTACAGAAGGAGGTGTAGATCTCTGATTGGGTGGTTCGAGGTTGGTGAAGCAGAACTTTTAGGGCCAGATCTTGTGCACCAGGCATTGGAAAAAGTCCGAGTTATTCGGGAGAGGATGAAAACCGCTCAGAGCCGTCAAAAATCCTATATGGACGTTCGTCGAAGAGAATTGGAATTCCAAGTTGATAATTGGGTATTCTTGAAGGTATCTCCCAAGAAGGGAGTGATGCGGTTTGGGAGGAAAGGGAAATTGAGCCCAAGGTATGTCGGGTCATATCGAATTGCTCAAAGGATAGGACAAATGGCTTATAGGTTGGAATTACCCCGTGAATTGTCATTAGTGCACGCGGTGTTCCACGTGTCCATGTTGAAGAAAGTGGTTGGAGATCCATCAGTCATCGTACCAGTTGAGACCATTGAGGTTAATGAAGAGTTATCACATGAGGAGGTTCCGATTTCTATTCTTGATAGACAAGTCCGTAGATTGAGGAACAGAGAAATTGCTTCAGTTAAAGTATTGTGGCAAAGTCAGCGCGTTGAGGAAGCCACGTGGGAGGCGGAAAATAAGATGAAAGAAAGATATCCCCACTTATTTGAACAAGTCTAGTAGTGATGTCAGAACCCACTCCTCTAAGAAAAATTATACTTTGCGTTTGGTTCTGTGCAAAAGCACCCCATCTTCCCCTAGTTGCCTTATTGCTGTAATTTTCCAATGTGTGCTAAAACCGGACTCGCTGTTCTATTTGGGGTAGTGTGCAACACTTGAGGTAAATGAATGTTTTGTGAAACATATGTGCTAGGCAAGTGATTAATGGTAGAATAGGTTGGTAGTAATTAATTGAAATAGATATAGTATATTGAGGTGATTGGGTTGTATGTGACTCATTTAAAATGACCAAGTATGTGCGATGTGAACCATGAACAAATTTGTGGTATAAGAGGAAAGAACTATGTGTAGTTGACAAAATGATTAAATATCTGCAAATTGTTGGAGTAACAACGTTGTGTTTGAGTTATTGGGTGATTAAAACTGTGTAATGGTGCTTGGAAATGTGTTTCGGGGGCTCTCTGGCAGGTAGATAGGTCTAATTACAAGGGAACTCTGGCGAAATTTTTCTGAAAAAAAATTGGAGTTTGTGAAAATCTGGAAGTTGCATATCATGCTTTCAAAACGAAATGATTTCCAAAACCCTCATTCGAGGACGAATGATTTTTAAGGGGGGCAGGATGTAAGGACCCGTAAAATTTTCTTGTTTAAAAATAATGCCGAACAAGTCCCCGAGTTGTTTTATTGTGGGAATCTTTGAAACAGACCTGAACTGAGTAAAAAGTACCCCGAGACTTAAAGAATATAATTTTACAGAAAGTAGGTGTTATGCGACGCTCTATGCGATAGCACAATGTGTATGCGGACCTCATAATGGTCGCATACCTAGGCAGAATACTGTCCCATAGAAGTCAACTATGCGGTCCAGTATATGATCGCATAACGTGTATGAGGACTGCACAATTGGTCGCATACCTGGGCAGTGTGTTCTGGATTTTTTGCCCATCTTGAGGGCCATTGTGCGGTCAGATCTGCGAACCGCATGTCAGGAATGCGATCGCATTCCTGACCACATTCTTGTGTCGGGCCCTATTTTTTCTAATTTTTAAAACACGATCCCAGTTCATTAAAACACCCCTCCCCTTCATTTTTAACCATTTTCTGAACAAAATTAGAGAGAGGGGAGAGAGGGTTCTTGAGAGATAAAGCTTCATCTATATCAATTGGATTTTCAAAGTCCCTCAGGCCTGGGAATTTCGAGTAATCATCTTCTTCTTCATTCTAACAGGTAAGCATCCCCAAACCCTTTTCATTAGTTTTATGGTTTTAAACAAAAGAAGGACTCTCATGAATTGATTCTTGAAAATATAAGTTTATACCTTGCATGCATGATCATTAATGT